>PVKM010049815.1:0-10861 GCA_004027735.1 Carollia perspicillata
AGCTAAGCTTTGCCTCTACTGAAAATTTTAACCATTATCACAAAGGAAAAAAGGCCTTGGGAACATTCAGAATGTATTGAGAAAGTAGTAAACAGTAACCTCAGAGTTAGTATAAAATGAAATGTGTGTAGAATAAAAGTTAACAATTTTATGAACTGTCACGCAAGTTAAAAGCTTGAATGGTTTCTTCAGAGAAATGCAGCACTATTTTCTTTTTTTCATTTGAAAGAGAAACATCAATTTGTTGATCCATTTATTTGTGCATTCATTGGTGGTATCTTACTATGTGCTCTAACTGGGACAGTGCTCTAACTAACTGAGCTACACAGACAGGGCCTACTGTTTCCAATATACACAGCAAATTGAAACCAAACTATTATTCATAATAGCTGAAGAATGGAAACAAGTCAAATGTCCATCCACTGATGAATAAATAAAATGTGGTAAATCCATACAAGAATATTATTCAGTAATAAAAAGAAATGAAGTGCCATAAAGAACTTCTAAAACTCAACAACAACAAACCCTGGGCAAAGGACTTGAATAGACATTTCTCCAATGACCAATAAGCACATGAAAAGATGTTCAACATTACTAATCATTAAGGAAATTCAAATCAAAGTTACAATTAGATACCACCTCACACTAATTAAGATGCTACTATAAGAAAAAAGAAATGTTGATAAGGATATGGAGAAATTGGAAACTGTTGGTGGGGATGTAAAATGGTACAGTTGCTGTGAAAATAGTATGGTAGTTCCTCAGAAAATTAAAAATAGAATTACCATATGATCCAACTATTCCACTTCTAGGTTTATGCCCCAGAGAACTGAAAACAGGTTCTCAAAGAGATATTTGTATGCTCATGTTCATAGCAGCATTACTCACAGTAGCTGAAATATAGAAGCAACCCAAGTATTCACTGACAGATGAGTGGATAAGCAAAAAGTAGTATATACATACAGTGGAATACTACTGAGCCTAAAAAAGTAAAGAAATTCTGGGTTTTGCATGGGGGCTTGGATGTAGTATGGTGAAAGGTGGAGTGAGGGGGCAAGGTCACAGTGAGTGTGGTGAAACTCTCTTCCCCTCGCCCCACTGCGTGGGACAGTGTGAATGTAGTGTCAGAGGGACGATGTCTCCTCTTCTGAGGCAGCGCTGGAAAACAAGCTGTCAGAATTGAGCAACCTTGTCCCTGTGACTCATCCACCACCACCTGAAGCACTCTGGCCCTAACATCACTGGGCAGGAACCCGGCTGCCTAAAGCCACACCAAACAGGAAGCTTACCTTTCTCTACCTAGCCAATGATGTCACTCAGAACAGCAAAAGGCAGGGGCCAGAGTTTACAGAGGATTTTGCACCAATTAAGGTGGAGGCTTTTAAGCACGTTTCAAGTGAAACTGATGAAGTCATAGGAAATACCTTTGAAGAGTGTTATGGAACAGGGAGGAAAGGTCTGTTTATGGAAATGATATATTACAACAATTTAAGCAAGCTCTGTATGGCCATAAGAAGACTAGGAAGCGAAGTTACAAACAGATAAAGGTGGGTAAAAATGAAAACTGTTCCTCTCTGGGATCTCCAAGTGAACCACCATAGACTCTAGATCCCGTTAGAACATTACGAGATCTAGTCAAGGCTGCTTCAGGTGATGAGGCAGTTCAACATAGAATAGCTTCTTCACTTGTTTAATTCCAAGAAGCATCCCTACTAGATCACAGATAAAGAATCTAGAGAAAGGCTTTCTAGAATGGTAGAGGATGTTTGTATGTTTCTGCAGATTACAATGGCAGATTTGCAGCTGAAACAGATGATAGGCAGCAATGTACTCGAATGTTAGCAGACCTTCTTCATTGTCAAAAAGGAAGCCCTTGTAGAGAAAGAGCATAAATTGGAAGAATATATAAGCTAGCCAGTTTCCCTGGTGTGCAAAGAACTCAGGTCCCGGCTCCAGAGCCTGCCAGACTTATCTCAATTGCCCAGTGTCACTGGCAGCCATATGCACGTGCCCTTTGCAGGGGACATCTACAGTTTAGACTGATGATCAGTCTCTTTCCAGGGCCCAGGACTTTGCAGGAGATGGAGACGGGATAGGTGGATAGTCCAGTAGCATTATTTTTGTATATTGTTGAGAGTGACAGTAACAACAACAAGACAATTTATAAAATGGTTTCAATGTTAGTTTGTTTACTATTTCACTGGTAAGTTAACATGACAGTTTAAACAAAGCAATGATCTGTGTGTATTAATAAGATCACCAATAGTGATTATTTTCAAAAACTATCGTAAATGTTTTTGATCCAGAGCCTTGTGAGAAATTCCATGTTTCTATTTCCTCACTTGTTTTCAAATGTTTTTATTTTCTTCAGTATCTAATCACAGCATAGTATGTAATTCCTAAAGGGTAAGAGCTAATCAGGAGTTGGTTGAGACTTGATTATGGTATAGTTCGGGCTTGACTGTAGAAGAGACTAAGAGTTTCAACTTAATCTTCATTCTTCTCCCCGACCAAAATATCAGTTCTGTGCCTCTCAATGCCTTTGATTCCTTATTCTTTAGAGGTCAGTAATTTAACACTAAACACGGATGTCATTTTTAGGATCAGATCTTAGAGAGAAATGTTTCCACAATAGCACCATAGGGGCTCTATTCCAACTGCCAGTATAGAATAAGAGGAGTGTTAAAGAGGAACCCCTTTGATTAAACTGTTTAGAAATACGTGATTAGATTAATATGAATTGGTTGGAAAACATAAATTTTGATATTTTTCCAAGAGGATGGCTTTCATTCCAGAACTGATTTCTGTGAGATCAGCCTCCTTTTAACATAATTGATCCCTTTAAAGCCATCTATAGGATTAAGCAAAACAAAATAATGATACTTTTATTATTCCTATAGCCTTCAACTTTAAAAACAATAGTATTTTTAGCTCTAACATCTCAAAGACACAATATTCATTAATGTTCAGTAAAGTAGCCTGGAACATTTTTAATGTTTCCTTAAGGTTTTGAACGACTGTATATTTGGAAATTAAGCAGTGCTGCACTACAGGGAAGACCTGGTAAATATTCTATATGTATACTTAGAGTTACCAAAGCAATGTACTTTTACCTTTCTTTAACCCTGTGTGTTAGAGCAGTTGCATGCTTTCCTGCTTTCTTCTTAAATCCGTGTTAAGCTGTGAATTTGTATTCAATAATGACTTAGGAGAAACTTTTTCATTCATTACTTTACATATTAGACAGGTTTTGTTGTAAGTAGATTCAAATTAGATAGTCAATAAAACACCTTTAATTCCCCTCCCCCCATAAAGAAAAGAAATTCTGACGTGTTATAACCTGGATGAACCTTGAAGTCACTATGCTAAATGAAACAAGCCAGTCACAAAGAGACAAATATTGTAATATTCCACTTATATGAGGTACTTAGAGTCATCAAAATCATAGACAGAAAGAAAAATAGTCATTGCCAGTAGATGGATGGAGTAGGGGAATAGTGGGTTATTGATCAATGGGTATAAAGTTTTATAAGATGAAAAGTTTGTGGTGATGGATGGTGATGATTGTCGTACAACATTATCAATATATTTAATACCATTGACCTTCACACTTAAAAATGGTTAAGATGGTATATTTTATGTTTATTTTGCCACAATAAACAAAATGAAGTACTGATATATGGTACAACATGGATGAACCTTGCAAACATGCTAAGTGAAAGAAACCAGTTACAAAGGACCACATATTATATATTCCATTTATATGAAATGTCCAGTATAGGCAAATTTATAGACACAGGAAGTAGATCAGTGGTTGCCTAGGGCTGAGGTGTTTGGGGATATTAGAAGACTACGGTGTGTGGGGTTTCTTTTTGAAGTAGTAAGAATATTCTAAAATTGACTGTGAGCCCTGGCTGGTGTGGCTCAGTGGACTGAGTGCAAACCAAAGGGTCATCAGTTCGATTTCCACTCAGGGCATATGCCTGGGTTTCGGGCCAGGTCCCCAGTAGGGGACGTGTAAGAGGTAACCACACATTGATATTCCTCTCTCTTTCTCCCTGCCTTCATCTCTCTAAAAATAAATAAATAAAATCTTTTTTAAAAAGCCAATCTCAAAAAACATTAAATTCAATTAAACAAAACCCCAAACTAACAGAGTTTACTATGAGAAGTTCTTAGGAAATAAGACTTATTTGTTAAAGCTATCAATCACTTTACAGGTGCATAGGTTGGCTGTAAAGGTTAGAGTCCCTTCTCATAGTAGGACCTAATAATAAGGAATTACTCCATTCCATTTTTACCTAAAACATTCATTCACTGAATTTCTATTATATGCTCAAGGAGTTCACAGGAGTACAAATAATATGTGTAAATAAATAATCATAATACAAAATACAGTGTATATGGAAAGTGACATCAGCAAGGGACAAATGAAGGTTATAAGAATTCAAAGACAAGATTAACCACCAATTAGGGAAGGATGGTCAGTGAAAATCTCAAAGAAAGGATGGCATCTGAACTCAGTGATGAATGATAGGTGGGCTTTTTCTTTTAAAAAAAAATATTTTATTTATTTTATTTCTAGAGAGAGGGGAAGGGAAGGAGAAAGAGTGGGAGAGAAACATTAATGTGTGGTTGTGTCTCATGTGTCCCCCACTGGGGACCTGGCCTGCAACCCAGGCATGTGCCCTGACTGGGAATCAAACCAGTGACCCTTTGCTTCACAGGCCCATGCTCAATCCACTGAGCTACACCAGCCAGGGCGATAGGTGGGCTTTTTCAAAACGGAAACAAAACAGGAGTGGAAGAAGAGATGTTCTAGACTGAGAAAATAAGAAAGGCAATCTCGTGAAAGTCCTAAGCATGTTTGGGGAACACTGAATGGCTCCATTTACTGGGGTGTAAGACCAGAAAGGTAGGTCAGGGTCAGATCATGCAGAATCCTGAATATTAAGCTAAACAGCAGAGAATGCTGATGAACTGAAGCAGGGCAATGATGTGATCCTACCTACTTTAGAAAAGGCTATGTAGAGTGAATTGGAAAAAAGTAGAGTTTTGATAGGAAGTTACTGCAGTACTCCAGGGCAAAGATAAACAAACAGAAGCCAGAAAGGGGGGTTGGAAGTAGAAATGGAGGTGAACAGGTGAGACTGAAGGGAGTTAAATTAAAGGAGTAGAAATAATAAGCCTTAGCAACTAAGGATGTATAAATAGGAAGTCTAGTAGGAGGCCCCAGTCTAGGTGATGGGGGAACAATAGTACCAATGACAGAAAAAATATGTCAAAAAGAAGTTCTAGGTTGTTTTTTGGAGGGATGTAAAGGAGAGGTAAGGAATATGATAAGTTTGGTTTCAGACTTGAGAAATATGATCTTCAAGTGGTTCGAAATGTGGCACCAGGGAGGAAAAGAGGGGTCTGGATTTTATAAACACAGACATGGAAAATCAAGTTTTCATTATATAGCAAGGTTTGATGCTTTAAGAATGAATAAAATTGCCAACAAAGAGAAGCATTAATAAAATTAATTTGAAATACTACATATAATCTTGCTATGGTTCAATCTAGTCCATATTACAAATATTCAAAAACTTCAAATTATTCAGATCTCTCAGGTTTTACCCTAGCCTAAAACAGAGGCAAAGATAAGAAGGGCAGTTAAAATACATGTGTTCTGTAGAAATATAATCTTACATCACTGATGTACCTAAAATGTCTTTCAAAAAGCTAAAATCCCATACAGTCCACACTACTGCTGGAAAAAGTTTAGATGTAATTGTTTATTTTTAGACCAGAAGTTAAGAAATGTTTCTAAAGGCACACATAAAGGCAGAACTTAGAATAAATTTCAACTCTGACTTTTCAGTTTTGTATTCAATTAAATAACAAATTACTTACTAAATATGCATTATATACTATCATAACAGACTCAAGCAATCTATGAATTTTCTCATTTGTCAACCAACTAGAAGGACAGCACAAAGAGATTAAGTCGTGGCTAATGTTAGAGCTGGCTCTAGAACCTATGCCTCCTGTCTCCCAGTCCACTAGTGTTTCTCAGTACCCAAGGGTACCTTTCCTGTACCTTGACAGTCTGTAAGAATAACTATACAGCTATTAAACAGATTGTTTTAGCTTTCTACCTGGGAAGAAGCTATGGCAGTGGAACTATTTTATGGCTAATTTCCAAGCCCTTGACCTACAAAAGCTCTTCACTATCACAACACAAAAGATCTGCATCTGATTACCATTCCTAGACTCTCACTTCTGGCTAAGGAAATGCTACCGCAGAAGCACAGAATGAGTCTGAGGGAAGTTTGAGGTAAATTTTTGCCCAGTCAAAAAATATCTTTGAATAACCGATGAGATGTGATGACAGTCTCACTGCAAAAAAGAAAATAATTATAAAACAAGGATAAAACAAAATTCACAAATGCTCAAACCATGTCTAGGAACAAATAACTGGATTAAGGAAGCATAACAATTATGTAACTGGCATACAAAATTTAAGAGTTTTATTACTTGGCCAAGCCAGACAAAATTTCTAGGTAACCGGTAACAAAATGACAAGGCTTTCCTCTTTTTTTTCCCCTTCACTTTCCATTTTTTAATTTTATTTTTATTTACTCTTCACTGTATTTTTTCAATTACCATTTAGTCCCCTTATGCCCCGCTCCCATCAGCCCTTTCCTTTCAAAAAACCTCACTGCCTCCAGGTCCTTTAACAAGGACAAGAATTATCCTCTTCCTGGAGTATTCTGCATTATCAGGGAGCCAGAAATCTGAACTGCTTCTCTAGCAAATTATCTCAACAAACTTGGGTATGCTTGCTGTTCTAGTCCTGGGAAGGTGGTCTCCCATAAATTCCCTCGGAGAAGGGGAAGAGCTATAAAGAGCTGCCTCTTTACACATCAGCAGGAAAGAAAGTTAACTGGACTCTCCCAAACAGATGATCACTGTCGATGTCTCCAAAAGGTGGACCTGACAACAACACGGGCCTCTGGGGAGGCTGTAAACTAAACCTGGCTGTGAATTAGGTCAACTTGAAGAGTTACTGCTCAACTGTACCACGGTAGGTGAAAACCTAACGCTTACTCATCCAGAAACTACTCAGGTCTCCAAATCCCACGCTAAGGACCCAAGGCTCAAGGGCACTTGATTCAGGTGCAACCATCCAGCTCAACAAGGTTATACTCGGGTAAAAGCAATCCTCTCCTTACTCTAAGTAGGAACCAGGGAGGCAAAGCCAGGTAGTGGGTACTGCTCAATCACTGCACATCCAAACAAGCACTCTAGGGCCGCTGCCACCACCCAGAAGTAGAGCAGATGCCCCAGGCTTTAGCTCACAGCAACCGGCATTGTTTATGCTGTTTCGCCGGCCTTAGCCGCTGAAAGGCCGGGAAAGTACCCTGAACTGTCCACCAGGGCTTCTGGCCTGGGCACAGGATGCTGGACCCCCCCGCTCGCAGTTTGACACTTACGCTCCCCAGGCAGGGAGAGGCCCTAAAGTCCGAGCAGAATCTGCAGGAATACCGGGCGGGCTGGCGGCAGCACTGGTGCTGCTGACCCGCTGGGAACCACCTCCTCCAGGGGCGGGGCCCAGAGCGTGCTGAGAGACCGCCCCTCCTGGGCCCCCTTCCCGCAAACGCTAATAGCTTAAAGGGGCCGCTGCCCTTCACCCAGAGGTCTGCAGGACTAAGGGGCCTCTTCCAATACAGACTTTCTAAGGCAAATTAAGGACCAACCAGGAAGATTCCACCATGGTTGGGTGGACCTCGTTTTTCGTGGCAATACAGGTAATGTTCCAAAAACAAAGGAAATGATCAGTCCCTAATCACAATCCTAATCTCTCCTCCAGTGGTGAAACATTGATGCAGGAAATAGCCTAAGCATCAGGGTAAATATATAGACCCCGTTATGTAAACTGCTTACTTCTTTGAGTCAGTGTTCTTGAAATGGCAACTCAGAGGCCCAGAAAAGATTTGTGGCGGCAGGTAATGCTTCACTCACCCTTTTACTGACTCCTTTCTCTTCTCTCAATTCAAGGTATCCCACACAATGGTACAACACGGGTAGGAAGGTAACAGGAGATGAAATAGAAAATACTCTTCTTGTGAGTAAAATGTAATCTTTCAAACTTGGCCAAAATTCACTACAAATCTATGTATCTAGATAAAAAATCTTGCATGCAAATACAATTTTCATTCATCTAATTTAATATGAAAAGTTGAGAAAATTCTAGGAGACACTGAATACATAATATCTCAGAGAGTTAAGCAGTGATCTCTGAGTTCTCCATAGGTTATCAATGAGTTTCAATTTTTTTTCATAGAAGGAATTTTTCCTCAATCTTAGTTTACAAGGTTTGACTGCATTTTGTGTCTCCTTCATATGTCAAGAAAGATTTGTATGTGTATTTATTGATTTTTAGAGAAAGGGAGGGAGAGGAGAAAGAGAAACATCGATTTGCTGTTCCACCCACTTATGTAATCATTGGCTGATTCTTGTATGTGCCCTGACCAGGGATCCAATCTGCAACTTTGGTTTATCTGGATGACGCTGTAACCAACTTGGCTACCTGGCCAGGGTGTGTGTGTGTGCTTTTAATCTTCACCAGAGGACATCTGTTCATTGCATTTAGAGAGAGAGAGAGAAAGGAAAAGGGTGGAGGGGTGGAGTGGGAGAGAGATAGATGGGCAGACATAGATGTGAAAAACATTGATTAGTTGCCTTCTCATACATACCCCAACTGGGAATAAAACCCAGCCTAGACCTTTTTGGTCTACAGGAGGACACTCCAAACAACTGGCCACAGAGGCAAGGGCTGTGAGTTTTTTAAGCCTGTATTACTCCACTTAAATTTAAATACAACTTACTAAAGCCTTCAATCACCACCAGACAAGTAAGGGACTCAATTTAGTGAAGCTAAAGACCATTAATAAATGCCCTAACATCTATCATCCCAAACAGAGGTTCGAGTAGAAATTCAGATTCCAAAGGACAGGCATAAAAACTGCTCTACTAGGGAGCAGACCCAGGTTACCTTTATTTGGAAGGTCTTAGAGAATTCAAGGCTAAGTAAATGATACATTTGAGTTAGGTAATTAAGATTTTCTTTCCAAAGGGGAGGGGGGATTAGGAGAATAAATGGTAATGGTAAAAAAGTACAATAAAAATAAGTTCAAAAAACAATTTTTTTCATTATATCCTTATCAAGCGCACCACACTATTTTCAGGGTAATAATGGTTTGTACAGCGGCCTTCCATTAGATTGTGAACACTTCAGGGGCAAGGACTGGAATGTACTGGGTTGGCCAAAAGTCCGTATGTTTTTTTACATGAAATAAAAGGCACATTTTTCATTTTCATTTTTATTGATTTGGATATTTTGAGTATGTCAGCTATCTCCACAAGGTATAACGTTGATTGTTCTCAATTAATGTCTCAATTGGATCTCTATCAACTTCAACTGGTCTACCCAACTGTGGAGCATCGTCCAGCAAGAAATCTCCAGCACGAAACTTCGCAAACCACTTCTGACACGTTCAATCAGTCATGGTGCCTTCTCCATGCACTGCAAAATTTTTTTTTTGCATTTTATATAGTTGTGTTTTTATATTTCTTGAAATAAAGCATAATATGCTGAAAATGTTGTGTATTTTCTTCCATCTTCAATATTAAAATAGCTACATAAACATTCACCAATTTTGAGAAGTTTTTTTTTTAATGCATGCTGATATGACAGCTATCACAAAACAATCTAACGAACCTGTTTCACATGAAGTTAAAGACAACTAAACCTGGAGCCATCTTCTGGAAAAACAAACAAACTTTTTGTCCAACCCAATATCTTAATCACCTTTTTCTTCAGTGCAAAAAATGAATACTGAATATTTGTCATAAAACGTATGACCAACACTTTCTTTGACATAGGAATTCCGATCATTTCAATAAGCACAGTATAGTGCATACACACAAATGAATAATACCCACTACAGTGCTTATTAGGGAATTAAAAATTCAAAGAAAAAAAATCTGTTGACTGTACAGCTCAGTCTGACATCAGAACTCAAGATTATTATCATAAGGATTTCTATCTTTTGCCCCAAACTCATATACATTTTATATAACTACAATATTTCCAAATAATTTTAGATATCTTTCCAGATATCACAGTCCAAACACAGCTTATCTTATTTTGGTTACTGCTTCTTTTCTTTATGATAGGATGAAGTGACTAAACTGGACATATGAAACATTCATAATTCAGCCCTGCCTGGTGTAGCTCAGTGGATTGAGCATGGGCCTGGGAACCAAACAACCACAGTTCGATTCCCAGTCAGGGCACATGCCTAAGTTGCAGGCCAGTTCCCAGCAGGGGATGCATGAGAGGTAACCATACACTGGTATTTCTCTCCCTCTCTCCTTGCCTTCCCCTCTAAAGATAAACAAACAAACAAACAAATAAATAAACAATAAAAAACCTTCACAATTCAACAAATTAAGGTAGTAATCTTCTCCTTAAAATGGCAAAATGGAAACTTTAGGAAATGATTTAGTAAATATTACCTATGCATATGAGTACAATATAGAAGAGAAGGTGGGAAAATGGTAACAATTCATGTATTAGGAAGGTGTCATCTCTTACGTTTTTTATAATCTTTTTATTTTATTGATTATGCCATTACAGTTCTCCCATTTCCCCCCTTCATTCCCCTCCACCCTGCACACCCCCTCCCACCCACACTCCCCCTCTTTAGTTCATGTCCATGTATCATAAGTTCTTTAGCTTCTACATTTCCCACACTACTCTTGCCCTCTCCCTGTCTATTTTCTCCCCACCATCTATGCTACTTATTCTCTG
>PVKM010049816.1:0-10860 GCA_004027735.1 Carollia perspicillata
AATATGTATAAAGGGCCCATGGACAAGGACAGTAAGGGGAGGAATGAATATGGGATGGCGGGTGGGTAAGGTAGGAGAGACTAATCAGGGAAAGTGGTGACAACTGTAATTGAACAATAAAAAAATAAAACAATTCTAAAAATAAGTATAAAGACACTTCTAATATTAAACATTTAAATAAATGTAAGCTAAGCATATATTTAAGAAAGATTAACAAAAACAAGTACAATAATTATTTTCCAACCCAGTCATTCCAGTTCAAGATTGTTGGTGGCCAGAGCTCATCCCAGCAGCTCAGGTTGCAGGTTGCAATTTAGGAATCAACCCAGGACAGGATGCCATTCCATCAAAGGGTACACTCACAGCGACACTCACACTCACTCACAATGGAACAATTAAGACACACCAATGAACTTAACCTGCATATTTTGTCAACGTGGAAGAAAACAGGAGTGCCCACAAAAAACATATGCACACATAGGGAGAATGTGCAAATTTCACACTAGGAGTGGCCTTGGCCAGGAAACTCATGGAGTGTTAATGTTGATTCCATGTTTTTCCTATGGTGGGCAATGCTTTCTTGTTTCTTTTCATGTCTTATGATTTTTTGATAACTGGACTCTTTAAATTATGTAACATGATATAATGATGTATAGTACAATATAATGCAGTACATAATATAATAAATGTAATATAGTAGTAAATAATAGAATAGAATAAACAAATAGAACAGCACTTCAGATCCTTCATTCTGCTCAGGATTTTTTTGGTATCTATTATTTTTGTTGTTATTGCTATTTCTTGTTTGTTTATTCAGAGAATTTTCTGAGTAGTTCTGTAAAATTCACATTCTTTGTTTTTTGTGGTTCTTAACAAGACTGGTTAGTTTAGTGGTTATTATTTATTTAGTGAGTAAACAGAAATTTTATCAAATCTCAGGAACCAACAAGCTTCCCAGATTTTGTTTAGCATGTATGAGTGGGGGGTGTGTGTGTGTGTGTGTTTTGGGGCATGCCTGACTGCCCCAAAGTTTGCAAATCCACTTTACTTTAATTTCCTTCTTTTGTAGAGACTCAAGCAAGATAAACCAGAGGTGAAAGCATAGATCCTTCTCAGATCTTTCTGAGGATGTGCACAACCCTGCACATGGGCGTGACATTCTAGATTCCAAAGAATTTTTCTGAGATTTATAAAGTCCCCAGTTGACATCAAACTCCCCAATTTGTCCTTTAAAGGTTTTTGGTTTGTTTCAACTGTTATCACCTCCTCAGGCAACCGGATATTGAATATTCGGTGGTGATTCTGTTTGCTGATCTTCCCTGCAAAATATGTTATTCAGACTAAATGATTTCTGAGTCAGATAAAACAAAGACAAATATTTGTGAATGGGCTATTCCAGAGAAGTCCCAGGAAGGTCAAATAATAATCATAATTCCCTGATAATGGGGTTTTAAAAGAGCTCAAACTGTTGTTGACCCCTCCAGTAACTTCTAGGCTGTTGATTTTCACTATGTTTATCTTATGAGAGAAACTCCCAGAAACTTGATTCTTCTCACCAATGCAGTAAGGAATTACAGATCAGTGAGTCCATTAGCATGCAAGCAGGGTTTATTGCTGATGGGTTCTCATAGAAGAGAATGTGCCTTGCCAAGGTTGGGTAGAGAGGCAAGAGCAAGGGTGGCAAGGGCAGGGGGTTGACAAGAGCAAGAGAGAAGTCTGGTTCAGAAACAATTGTCCCCAGTGGCCCTTTTGTTCTATGGTTATTCTTTGCCTGCTACTGGTAGAAACTGTGGCTCTCAATGCCAGAGTCTACTGAAAAGGAAAACAATTATTAAATTAAAATGTAACAGGTTTAGAATAATGGCAGAATTCTGTCATTAAATCTCACTCCCTTTAGAAACAAAGATAGAAACCCACAGTTTCTCTCTGGGTGGGTTTAGAAACCCACAAACACATAGTTCCCTCCCCTCTTTGCCCAGTCAGACCAGTCTCAGAACATACCAGTCAGAAATACCACCCTCCAGATGAAAAAAAAAAGTACAAAAAATAAAGCACCAGAAGAAGTCTTCAGCTCACTTTCCCCAGTTCCTTCCAGTAATCCGTGCTCAGCTGGGCAAGCCTCCCACAGTTCCCAGCTACATCAGTTGTGTCACTGGATCTCCAGTTCTTAATCCAAAACCATGTGGTTTCCTCTCATGGTCAGCAGGAAAGAGTCCTTTTGCCCCCTATTGATCTGCATGGTCCTGCAAGGGTCCTGCATTGTCTCTCATTGTCCTTGTCTCACATAGTAGCCTGCCTTTTTGTTTAAATCACAGCCTGGAACCTCCTCCATAGGCCCATTTCTGACTCCTTTCACAATTGGCTATACCTGCTAGCACTGCCACGTTTTCTGCATTTCTTGGCTGCCACAGTTAGTCTGGATAGGGATGGCTCCATGACACAGTAGTCATTGCCAAAACACTCTCGCAGGTGCAGGAAGTCCCTCTGACTACATTGCCTCATGGGTTAGAGTCACACCCATCTCCCCGGCTCCCACAGACACAGGTTTTAATATTAAAACACTAGTCAAGTTACCCCATTACAACCCTTTATTCTGAGGACTTATAAATTTAGCAGGATGGAGGGAGTGACAAAATTACATATTGATTGACAGGTAAAGGTGGTGCCAGTTTGGGGGACTGAATATTCAGAAGTGTGAATGGGCTTCTTCCTTTCTGCACTGTGGGCCCTTCCCAGACTTTCAGGCCTTGAGAAGAAAGCACAGTCTCAAAGGCTTTCATTCCCAAATAGTGGAGATGATTCATAAAATTTTTAGGACTACCCTTCTCCCATGTTAGCATGATGTTTCTTGGGATGTTGTAACATCTGGCAATATTACCAGACCAGGCTCAGAACCTCTGAGTTAGCAGGTGAGACATGTGTACCTCCTCCTCCCTGCCGTGGTCTGCTTTCTATTTTACCTAATATTCCTGCCTTAAGCATTCAGAACCCAAATCTCTGGGGGTTTGGAGGTGATGACTGCTCTGGTGTTTCCTTCTGTAAAAGGGCCATTGAGCCTTCTTTTGGTTCCATCTGCTTGTTAACTATCAATCAGAGGAGGTGGAGGGGAGTATCCTTCCATAAGCCCATGATAGATATCTGGAACTTCTGGTCCCAGTGGTCAATAGTTGTTTGTGATTTTCATTTGTAGTTTTATAGCTTCTATTTGAGAAGAGATAAAAATTTAGTCAATAAGTTGATTATCATGGGTCAAATAATAATATTACTAGTATAATTAATAATGATGTTGTATAGGGAAGAAATAAAGACATAAACCATGAATTTGAATCCCAAAAAGAAGTTGAAATTTTGACACGAGATGCAGACTCAAGGATGCTTTGGATATTTTTCTGGACTTGTCCTGATTTGTTGACATAGAAGCAACACTTATCCTTGAAGTATAAATATGTTCCTCCTGCTGAAGCTGTAGGGAGATCTAATGCCCATCAATTTTGGAGGGCAACTCCAGCTAATGAGTCTAGTTTTTGAAGTGCCACAATAAAATCACAATGAAATATCACCTCACGCCTGTCAGCATGGCTACTGTCAATAAATCAACAAAAAAGTGTTGGCAAGATTGTGGAGAAAAGGGAACCCTCATGCACTGATGGTGGGAATACAAATTGGCACAACCATTATGGAAAATAGTATGGAGTTACCTCAAAAAATTGAAAGTGAAACTTTCTTATTACCCAGATATTCCACTTCTGGAAATTCATTTGAAGAAAACTAAAACATTAATTTGAAAGAATATACTCATTCCTATGTTCACTGCAGCATTATTTACCATAGCAATATTTGGAAACAGCCCAAATGAGTAGATAAAACAGCTATGGTACGTTCACACAATAGACTACCAATCAGCTATAAAAAAAGAAACTTTTACCATTTGTGACAGCATTTGATGGACTTTGAGGGTATTGTACTAAGTAAAATAAGCCAGGCAGAGAAAGACAAGTACCATATGATTTCATTCATATATGAAATATAATGAACTAACTTAACTAACAAGCAAAATAGAAAGACCCATAGATAGATAGCAGACTGACAGTGGGGTAAGCATGGGGTAGACTGAGAGACTAAGCAAAAATTTTTAAAAAGAGGAAGAGCACATGGGCATGAACAACAATGTGGTGATCATGAGTAGAAGGGGGGTGGGTGGAGGCTAAAGAGGGTATGGAGAATAAATGGTAACAGAAAATACACAACAAAAATAATGTAAAAATAACATTAAAATTTAAAATAAATATGTAGTAAAGAAGAGCTCAGTAGTAACATAAAATTTAATCTGAAACACAAATGACTGAAGGAGCAAGAAATAAAAATGTCTGGGAGAAAAGTTGTTCACATGAAGGAAAGTACTTGTACCCCAAACCCTAATGAAATAAGGATATTGGTGTGTTAAATATAAAAAAGAAGTTTATGAGACTAAGTAGCATTGTCAGGGAGCAAGTTGGCAAAGTAGGTAGAAAACAGATTTTTAAAAAATTCCAAGTACAGAGCCAAATACTGGAAATTTTAAGTAGATTTGAAACATACTCTGCCTTGTCATTAAAAATATTAGTTCAGCATCCATGTGGAACAAAAAGAGAAAAAGAAAAAATAATTAAGAGGCTTGTTAACAAAACTTTTCTTGGCACAGACAAGAATGGCAGCAGTGGAGGTGGAGAAAAGTTGTTGCATATGAAACATGTTTTATGGGTAGAAACTTATTGCTGGATTAGATGGAGAGAACGATGGAAAGACAAAGAATAGCTTTATTAGTGTAGGTAGCTAGATATTAAGAGAGGAAAAGAACAAAGGGAATCAGACATCAAGCCTAATAAATTTAGGGAGCTGAATTGGACAATAAGCCAGCTTCACTAAGAACCTGCAGCATTTATAATCACCCCAGGAGATCATAGCCTTGCCATGACAATGAAATTAACACTCCTCTTTCTCCATATAGGGAAGAAGAACCAGCTTTCCAATCTCCCAGGGTAAAACTGGTCCATTCACCCAGACTATAAGGGGAGGAATAAACAATAAAGGGAAAATTCTTCTGCTGGATACATGCCCAATAGAAACCAAGATGGTGTAGGGGTAGGTAAGCGCATGAACAGCAGAAGCTGCGATGGATAAGGGGAAGGTCCTTCTACTATAAGGTATGCATAGTAGGAACTAAGATGGTCACACAACGGGATAAGTTTACCCTGGGAAAAAGATCAGATGGATAAGTGACACAGAACCCTAGAAGATCTATAAAATGGATGGTAACAGGCAGGGCCCAAAACCAGCCTTCAAAAGATTGGGAAATTGATTAGTTAGTTTGAAAGTGTACCTGGTCCTTCCCAAGCCCAAGATAATACAATCTAAGCTTAACAAAGCTGTATCTCTTGCTTGCTTGGTGAAACATGTTCACACTATTTATTCATGCATTCTCTTTCCACAGTACACATGTGTCCCTAGCATCCACATGCTGCCTGGTGACCATGAGGACTCCAAACATACACCTATATATGGCAATACAGCACCAGAGGGAACACAGCCAGAAACAGAGACTATGCTAGTTGGACAAGGACAGAGGCTAAACTGGACTGAGTTTTGGCATAACACAGAAGTTTTGGACACTGGCTTTCGTTCTGGGCCTGATGAAGGTAAGGTTGGACTTTTCCTACAGTGGGATGGGGATGAGACATCAGGAAGCTAGGGGTAGCCTACCAGTTCTATCCCAATAAATCTTACTCCAACACCTCAACCTCCCACAAGTGGGTCCACAGATATACTCTTCTTGCAACTTGATAAAAAGACCCCATTTCCACTGGCAACAGCTTGACTCCTGGGTTTTGGGACTGAACAGCTTAATAAATGGTAGAGACATTTACTGAGATGGATGAGACTGTAAGGGAGACAATTTTAAAGCTTTATTTGTAAAATAAGTGACTACTTTTGATATGTTAAGTTTGTGTTACCCCTAGCTATTCAGATGGAGATCTCAAGTAGGCAAGTTGGATTTGTGAGCTGGAGATTCATATTGATTCTGGAAATAAAAATATGGGCTTCATCAACAAATGTGTAATACTTTAAAAAATTTTATGGATGAAATTACATAAAGAAAAATGATGAATAGGTAAGAGAATGGGATTAAGAGTAAGCCTTTTAGCCAATACACTTAGAGAGTAAACAAAGAAGGAACCAGGTAAATAAACTAAGGAGTCAGTCTGGTTAATAGAAACCAGGAGTGGGCATTGTTAAAGATGTCTGAGGACAAGAATAGTCAACAGTGGTGACAAGTACAACATAGAAGTTATTGACTGCCTTAGCAACACAAACTCATGGGTGGTGGGATCAAAAACCCAATGACAGTGAGTCAGGCAAAAATGGCATATGATAAAATGCAATGAATAATTATATATCATTTTTAAAAGCAGTTTAAATGTATCAGGGAAGAAAAAACACCTTTTTTTTTTTTTTGTCTATTCTCTTTGGGTCAGTGACTGCAGATTGAACTGGTAAAAGACAGATTAACAAGATAAAACCTTTATTTCCTATGCAAATGGGGAGTTTTACAGACAAAATAAAAACCCCATCAATCTGTTTAGGCAGGGAGGCTTACGTACCATTTTAACAAAAGGCAATGCATTTATGGAGAAATGACAAGGCATAGGAAAAGGGTTTTGAACACTTAGGGGCAGTAAATTGTGGAGAGACAAATATACGATGAAACTAACTTCACCTATACCTGCACTCCTAACTCTAACAATACAATAGGTATTATTTTGTAAGGTATGTTTCTACAGGCCCATCTTGGTGCCAACTTTCTGTCTTTCAATAGGTACAAAACTCCCTCAGAAGAGGGGATTTATTGCAGTCTTAATTTCTCAGAAGTTCCTGCTCTTAGTCAAATAAGGGAAGCTCCAAATAGCTTATTTTTGCACACTTTCATTCTCAATTGCCTTGAGCTCAAAATAAATATGTTAAAGTGAGATATTTTGGAGTGGCATATCTTATCTCCTTAAACTGTAATGTGAAACTGATCAATGACTGGAAAGAGCTGTCAGATTATGGAAGGGCTTGAGTATTTACTTAAAGATCAAAGATTGCCGTAATGGAAATAAAGCAAAACATAAACTGATCATGTTTAAAAAACAATAAAAATAAGATGTAATGTAAAAGCAAAAATCATGAAAAGGTGAGTGGAGACGGTTTCCACTGTGTAATGAGGAAGGACAGGCACATGGTACTTTGTCTCCTTTATAGGAGGGCTGGCAGATGCAAGAGTCTTGTTAGGTCTTGTGAAGTGAAGATGAAGAAGTTTTGTTTTTGGCTGCTTCTATTTTCTTAGAAGAAGGCAAGATTATGATATGAGAGAAGTACATGTAGTGTTTGTGGTAAAAGAAAAATCATAATATAGTTTAATTAAACTGTTGGGATAGTAAGTATTATGGGAGTATATTGTGCTGTTGTCAAACCATGCTATGGTCCAGTAAAGATTGACCCTTTCTTTAAAAAAGCAACCTTGACCATTTCAATCAATGCTTCCCCTGTTCAGCTAGTTCTTACTCTGCTACTGCTTCAACCACATCATTCCTTCAAAAATATTATTGCTTCCACATCAGAGGAATACAAAAAAGAGGATACATTAAATGGAAACATAATTTCAGGACCCTCTTTATAATCTAGAATATCTGATAGAATTACTTTTAATAACTATATCATAATTTAATAAAAATAATTATTTTTAAATAGTCAGAATAAAATTATAATGCCACTCTCCTCAAACCATTCCTTGGCTTTAAATTTTATTAAATTAGATATCCATAAACACTAGGAATTTTCCAAATATGTTTGTAAAATTTGGTCATCCCTTTTCCCATCTTGATTGACACCACTTTTAAATATCTTAGGTCTCAACAGGTCTGTAAAACATATCTCTAATATATTATGTTAGAAAGGAGGTTGTGAGTTTGTTGACTTTATTAATTCATTCAACCCTTCATTGACCATTATATGCCATCATTTTATGAAGCAGCAGGGTCATAAAATTACAATGTCTGCATTCTGAAGGCCCACCATAGCAAAGACATAGGCAATGACATTACTGTGTGATAATTACTGTTAACAAAGGTAAGTGCAGCAACTGTGGGAGAGAAAGTAAGGGCATATACCACAGCCTGGCAGAGAGAGGGATGGTTCTTCAAAGGAGGTAGGGGAATGTGACACATAGTCTGATTTTGAATAATGACTGAGAGGGAGTCAGCCAGGTAGAAATATGGGAGAAGGTTATCCAGGCACACAATCTAATGATTCCTTAAAAAACTTGGAAACATATGGGAGCATAGCAGGATGTGGGAATGCAATAAGCTGCATATGCTTTTAGTACATGGTGACAGAGTGACAAACAGTGAAGCTGGAGACTCTGCCAGGGACATAAAACAGGCTTTTGTGGAGCTCACCAAGGAAGCTAGACTTTATCATTGAGACTACTGGCAGCTAGTAGTGCCAAGAATTATATGTATTAAAAGCATTGGGAATATTAAGAGGAATGCCTGTCAGATTCACAACTTCATGTATGGTTATAGTAATCAAGGAAGGCCATTCGTCAGGGTAAAATTTTTATATATTTACTTACATTTTTAAAATGAATACAAACATCTATGTACCTTGCTATTAAAGTTCTATTCCATTGTAAGCTGAAATTATTTCAAAAAAAATACAAAGGAATTGCCACATTGAAATCATAGCACAGATTTATCAGTTTAGGAAGGCACTTAATGTCTCATACTTAAGTGAGATAGTAAGATGAAGCTAACATCATCTTACATATTTCATAAATATGTAAAATATGTACAATGAAAATATTACATATTTCATATGCAGCTACAATAAAAATGATGCAAATCACTGAATTTATTTATTCCAAGTTTTCTAGGTGTGACCTAATACACTCCCAAGTAATTATTTTATTCCCATCACAATCACTGCAAGAAGGTGATGCTGCCTCATACAGTCACTACCCAGGTACACATTATGTGTGATGCAAAAGCCACTTGGTTATTGTGTTAGTCATTGCTAGCAGTAAGTATAGGTTTTGCTATTTAACCTGATTTTTTTTCCAATTACTGCTCACAACCCCTCTTCAGACATAATTGTTGCATCCACCAACTGCGAGAACAAATGTCGGAGACTTTCAGGGTTTCAAAGATGTTACTTTATTGGCCAAAGTTTTACCTGAGCAGGGGGCGAACTCTCCGAACGTGTCCGGAGACACAGTGCTCCTTAGAGCTGCAAATGAGAGTCACGCCTAACGCTCACAACTAAGGGTTTTTATGGATGCAAGCAAGCAAGCCAGGCACAGAAGCGAATGTGGCGGTTAGCGATTGGCTCAGCAATACAAAGGGGTCACCCATGATTGGTGGTTTCGAAATCGCGCGGGCAAAAAAATGAGGCAAATCATTGGTGGGTTCGAAATGAACTCAGGGGCAAAAAATTTTCTTCCTTAGTAACAGCCAGATAGCTATCCGTTTGCAACATCTGCTTGCCTAAGCAAGCATATCCTTGAGCTCAGTAAACATCTTTCAGTTCTTCCTAACATTCTTTCTGTTGGCCTCAACAATAATCATAGACACACATACATGCCTGCCAGTTTTAAATTCAGGCCAAACTTCAGATCTGTCATCTGAAGGAAGATGCCACTATCGATTTTAGCAAAACACTGTCAAGCCTCTGCCAATTTTCTGCTTATTAAAATTTATGAATCTTACCCTTTCTCTTTCTCTCTGAATGTGTCTGGTTTCATGTATAGCATTTTCTCTTGCAATATGGTACAGATAAATATCCTTTTATAGAAATCAACTGTTGTGCCATAGCAGCAGTGTGCTGAGGAATAAACAGAAGGAAGTTACTTGAAAAAAGATTTGAATAATAATCTCACTAACAGTAACAAGTAGATTTTGTACAACTTCTAAGAAGAATAGCTTATATTCACTTGATTATTATTCTGGGGCTCCCCTGGTCTCTGTCTGCTAGTCAGATTTCTGTAGTTTTGACATACAATATGTCATCCCTTAATTAATCAGAGACCAGGCTCAGTACAATAATAAAGAGGCAAGAAAGGAGAAGGCATTGAAATAAAAAATAAGGCATGAACCTAGTGTATGGGCATCCACCGTGGTTTATGCTTTGGGTTAATCAATTGAACTTTGTAAGCTTTACTTCTATTACTTGTAAGAAAAGGGTAATATTACCATGCTTGCCTGAACTAATTTTTATAGGGAACCTGTTCCCTTGGGATGGCAAATGTAGTTCAGCCCTATGGGAAAGCCCATAGGCAAGTGGCAGCACACAGGATGCCAAAGCCATGGATTGGTTCTCCCGTGGGAAATCAGGCCTGCATTATACCTAGGCTGCTTTGAGACTTGCTCTTGCTAAACCTCCCTCAGTAAATGCTTGCTGCATATCTTTAAAGTAATTTCCTGAAGTCTGTACTAATTCTCTCAAGGATTGAAGTGTAACCATGTAGTAGAAAATTAAAAGTGTACTTAGAGATTGAAGCTGGCACTCTGCATCAGCCCCTGGTGGCTCCCTGCTGGCTTCCTGGCTTCAGACTGTCACCTGTTGGCTAGTTAATTAATTCCCTGCCCCAGGCCCTGGATGCTCCCCTGCTGTTTCCCTGCCCTGGGCCCTGGACGCTCTCCTGCTGTGCCTTTGTCCTGGGTCCGGGACCACTTCCCTTGCTTTCTTATGTCCTTTCACAATTACGTATCTCCTGCTTGTATCACGAGACCTCTCCCCTCCCCACTTTGTTGCAAAGGTATTTAACCACCCACGTGACCCCTCCTC
>PVKM010049817.1:0-10879 GCA_004027735.1 Carollia perspicillata
GAAGGAGGCCTCGGGCATCCACAGGCTCCGGGAAAGACCTCGGTCTCGGCAGATCAGCGCCGAGCAGGGGGAGGGTGAGCTGAGGAGTCGGTGCTCAGAAGTTAGTGAGGGTGATCCTGGGAAGTTTCCTGGAGGAGAGTGAGCCTCGGCGCTGTAGAAAAGGGAGGCAAGAGAAGAGGCCCTCGTGAGGGAAAGCAGGACAGGTACAAGGGAAAAGGCCCGGGGAGCCTCCTACAAACCGACAGATCGAGGAGGCAAAAACCAAGGACGGAGGAGCCTTTCATGCCACGGCACACTTGATGTAGACACACGCAGAAGCTTGTGCCCTGACCGAGAACTGAGATTTTTCTCAAACACACGTGAAACGTCCATACACAGGGAACATGTTTTAGGCTGCAAAGGCAATCTCAAATTAGAAAGAAAAAAGGGGGCGGGCTACCTGTCTTGTTCACGGACCACGGTGCGGAAAAAGTGGAAATCAACAACTGGAATACAGTGAAATATAAGCCCGGCAGGTTCAAACTTTCAGAGTACAGGGACGTCAGAGTGGGGACTGCATGAAAATGAGAGCCCTGCATAGCAGAACTAGAGGGATGTAGTCAAAGCGCTATTCACAGGAAAATGCGTAGCCTTCAGTCTGTATGATTGAAGGCAGAGACTCGTGGACAGCCCCCAGGAGGCGTTCCCCCGTACACGGCAGGCGGGGCATGGGGGGGCTTGTTGGTTGGTCCGCTTTCTTCCTCACCCATCCAGCTCTGCTTGAGCGTCCCTTCCCCCGGGGAACCTTCCCTAGTGCCCACCCCCTGCGGGCTGGGCTGGGTGCCCTGCTTCCTGGCTCCTGATGCGTGCCTCTTTGCTCTGCTTCATTGGTACTGACTTATAGTTGCACAGTCAGCTTTTTCCTTTACTGACTAGGATATGAACTCTCGAAAGGGGCTGTTGTACGTCCCTAGTACTTGGCACATAATAAATACTTGTTTCATAAATGATTGTTGAGGAAGACGAACAGGTGGTCTCTAAGGATCCTTTCATCTCAGACATCGCTCCTCAAACCGGGGAGAAGAAGGCCACGGTAATAATGCCAGGGGTGTTTGGAAGCGAGGGTCCGGGGGTGGGGGTGCGTCTGTCTAGAGGGAGCATCGTACCCGCACAGGTGTGTCCCCTCCACCCCCCTGCCCCACCTGGCCTCAGTGGAGCCTGTCGGCCCATCTGGTGCTATCCACCATCCCCACCTGGCCCTGGGAGCCGGTGGGCTGGGTGCCTTCCCTCCTGCTCCAGGTGTGTAGATGCGGCCTTCTGCTCAGTCACGTCAGCGCTCACTGAGCTCCGCTGGCCGCGCTGCCAGATGCCCCACAGAGCTCCTTGTCGGGGTGGCCGGGGCAGACGTGCCCTTTACCGCCCACGGAGGAGTCACTGGAGAGGAACAGCCAAGTCATTCCCCGAAGCACAGAAGCAGCAGTGATTTACTTGTTTAATAACATTTTGTAAAGTTACTTTTCCCCCTAATCACCAGTGTAGCCCTGGCTCGTTTTAAGGAAATCTCACAACGCCGGAGTGTGTAGAGTCACACTGACCCGTCGTCCCCGACCCCCGCTGTGAGCGGGGCGAGGCGTCTTCTTCCCGACTCTGCTGCGCTGGGGCTGGCGTGTGCGCATGCGCACGCACATGGTTCCGTACTCGAGTGAGATTAGACTGCAGATGCCGTTTTGCAATTGAAGCTTCTCACTTAACAGGGCACCTCAGCTTGGGTCTGTCAGGTTCTTTCTCACGGCCGCATCCTACTCTGTGGTGTGACCACACAACAGTGTATTTGGGTGTTGAGATGATTTCTGGTTCTCGACTCGTCCGTCACAGGCAAGGCTGCAGCCAGCACTGCTGCACTCACGCGTCTTCCCTCTGGCAGACTCCCTGCAAGCGAGCTGTCTGGGCAAAGGGCCTGCGCGCGGACTTGCCAGGCGTCCCTCTGGAGAGGGTGCCTCCGATTACGTTCCCACCAGCAGTGGTGACAGCCACTCGCGCCCCACACTGTCACAACACTGGTTGTGAGCCACCGTTACCGTTTTGCTAGTCTACTGGGTAAAACAACAACAACAACGCTGCAGAAATGAGTTTCAGCCGTGGAGTTTGAGCATGACGTGGGATCAGACTTAAGCATAAGAGTCATTAATAAAAGGGAAGGGTCCTTTATAAAACATAAACTTGGAAAATTGGAGAAGGGGACACCAACCAGAGGAAATGGCTTATCCAAAAACGGAATAACGCCAGGAGGCTGCAGGGTGGGGCGTGCACGGTGGGGCGTGGGGCGTGTCAGGCCAGGGCGGGGAGGCTGCGACCCAGCCTTGCAGGTATGGTGCAGAAAGATGTCTGAGGTATTAAGCAGGGCACTCGAGATTTAATTTATAGAGGTGACAGAAGAGGCGAATGCTACTGAAAGAAGACTTTTACTAATCACAGTCTCCGAGAGAAGGGTGCACACCACACCAGATGGCCACATGGGGAAGGGCCAGGTTCGGCCAGGAGGCAGAAGGAGTGTGGGAAACCGTGGCCAGGAGCCTGTGTGGCGCTTTCCCAGAGAAAGGAAAGCAGGGCAGGGAACGGTGTAGCACTGACTAGTTTGGGTAATGTTGGCGGGCTCTGGGCTGTAGAGGCTGACCCTAGTAATCCGGTACCTGGTCCTGGGTGACTGAGGGCAGGGGGATGACGTGAGAGTTACATAAAGTAAAGGAGGAGGAGGTTGGGGGTATGTTAGGATTTAGCATGACCCGGGAGGAATAGTTTTCTCCCCGGCCACGTAAGCCTCCCAAGGTGTCACAGCATCATAAAGTATTGAAAAAGAAAAAAAATACGATCAACACACAGGGGAAAGTTGTACTTGGAGCCGTAGGGTGAGGAGTGGAGTCTGAGTGTGAGGAAAACCGTCTGTGCCCTCCGCCCCGCAGAAAGCCAACAAAGGACAGAGCCGGGCCATCGAGCGCCTGAAGAAGAAGATGTTTGAGAACGAGTTCTTGCTGCTGCTCAACTCCCCCACAATCCCATTTCGGATCCACAATCGGAATGGAAAGGTCAGGATGGGTGGGGACCGGACCAGGACAGCCCCCTTCCTCGGTCCAGGGCTGTCCATTCTCTGTGGCTCCCGGCCCTGATCTGTGGGACTCAGATCCCGATTCGCAAGGAGGCTGCTGTGGCTCCGGCCCTGGACTCCCTCTCCCCATTGGTGTGGCGCTAGTGCCCTCTGCCGGCCATCGTTGGCACTGCCACTCCTGTCACTGGGCTTCCCCCAAAGCCTAGGGGGTGGTACCTGGGTAAGAAGGAGCTTTGTTGGAGCCCCGAAGTCCAGGAATTCACTTGGTCTGACTAGGGTCACCCCACTGAACTGTCATCTCCTCTCTTCAGAGCTACCTGTTCCTGCTGTCCTCGGACTATGAAAGGTCAGAGTGGAGAGAAGCAATTCAGAAACTACAGAAGAAAGGTAAGGTCCTACCCCGCTCTGCACTGCCCCGATGGCCTTGTGTATTCCCAAACACTTTCATGTCCTGCGTCTCTTCTTCAGCCCCCACAGTCACTCTGTAAAGTGCCAGGGCCGGTGGCCCTTAATTGATGTTACTGAGCCATTGAGGCCCAAAGAATTTAAGTGATTTGCTTAAGGCATACAGTGAATTAGTGATGGGACTGGACCCAGAGCCGAGGTCCGCTCCCCCTCCCCTCCCCCTCTCATACACATTTACACGAGCCTCTTCGGTTGGACTCCCCCATTCTTACCCCTCTGACAGCACCCGTGGGAGGGTTCACACGTCTTCCCCTTTCTTCCAGTGACCACCTCTGCCCTTAGAACCAAGTGGGTTTTTTCCCTGCAGTAGCCCCCAAAGGGAGCCGCGGGTCCGAGTGGACCTGGGATGACGTCCCCTCTCTCGGCCCCTCCTGCAGATCTCCAGGCCTTCGTCCTGAGCTCGGTGGAGCTCCAGGTGCTCACAGGATCCTGCTTCAAACTTAGGACCGTCCACAACATTCCTGTCACCAGCAATAAAGATGGTAAGGTCAGGAGCCCACGGCTGCCCAGTCAGCAGGTCCAGTGCCCCAGGGCGTTGCTGGGGCCTTCTGCAGGGACCTTGCCAGGGACAGAGGAAGCTTGAACAGGGTTGTCCACTTCCCCAGAAGGCCCCAGCGCCTCCCTGGCCCCCACTGGCTTGGGAGAAGAATCTGGCGCCCTGGTGCACTAGGATGATGCCGTTACTGTGTTCACAAGGTGGTCAGATAGTGGAAGCAGAAGACAAGTGTGGGGCAGGGGTCGGGGCAGGAGGAAGGGGAGATGGGCTAGCACAGTGTGAGGACTGAGGCCAGACGTTTCCAGGGGTGGGTCTCGGAGGGCCTCGAGTGCCCAGCAAGGGAGTTTGCTGTTCAAGCCCAGGCGCCCATGGGAGGTTTTTGAGCCGGGCAGGGCTGTGACCAGGGCTGGTAACTGGCCTAGAGTGGGTGGAACCTGGCTGCCCGTGGGTGCCGGAAAGGGGTTTTGAAGGCAAGCTCTCCACTGCATGTGAGAGTCACCTGCCTCAGCTGTGTTCCAGAGGAGGCAGAGATGGGCCTTCCCTCCCATTGGCACAGTGCCTTACTGGCCAACTTTTACTTTGAAAGGCTAGACTGAGAAGGGCAGCCAGGGGGATAGCAGGACCCAGAGGGCAAGGGAGGGCGTCCCGGGGAGGGGGGGGCGGTACAAAATCCTGGGTCTGGGAGGGGAGGTGTGGACTGGCCTGCCAGACTGAGTGCAGGGCGCAGGGCCACCAGCTCATGGTCCTGGAAGCAGTGGGCTCTGGAAACTTCTTCATCCAGCCACCAGGTGGTGCAGTCAGACCTAGGCTCCTGCTGTGTTTCAGATCCTTAAGCAGCTCACCACCCCCACCCTGGGGGCTTTGCTCTTTTGCAGACGATGAGTCTCCGGGGCTCTATGGCTTCCTTCATGTCATTGTCCACTCTGCCAAGGGGTTCAAGCAGTCAGCGAGTAAGTGTCCCTGACCACCATCCCTAGGAAGAGGCTGGGTGGGCCATTGTTCATCCTGTCCTGGAAAGTCCCTGTGGATCCATAGCATGGGGCCTCCCCACTGCCCACTCGCTCTGCTCTGGCCTGCCGGGCTGGAGCCCTGCCGCTGCCTTGAGATGTGGGGCATGCCCCCAAAGGCTAGGAGCTAGCTCCTGTGGGCACCAGTTGTTCTGCCCTTTGTCTCTGAGTCTGCTGAATTCCTGGACTCCAGCCTCACATGTGCTGATCACAAGCTGTGTGACCTGGGGCGACTCTCCTGACCTTTCTGAACCTCAGCTTCCGTCGCCATAGACGCGATCACCCTTGTTGACACTGACCTAAGGGCAGGCTGCAGTATGACCACGTGTGTGCAGGGCCGGCACACCACCACACACCACCTCTCCCTTCTTTATCATCACCCACTAAATCTGTGCGGTTGTTGGCGTTTCACAAGATGCAATTACACTTTTGATCTAGTTTTTCTCCTGCAGGAGTTTGTGAGTCAGGTAGACAGGTAATAGTTTCTCCCCATTTGCCAGCTGAGAACACTGAGTCACAGAGCAATAAATGGACTTACCATCACACAGGATCAGAAACCCAGGGCTCCTGGCTCCTCTCCTCTCCGCTAGCCCCTTCCCACTCCCTCCTCTTCCTCACTGGTGGGTGAGGCCTGCCCTTGGCCTCTCCCCAGGCAGTGCACCGTGCGGAGGCCATGCCATTGGCTCACAGATGTTCAGTAGACACGGGTGCAAAGCCGGAGTTCCTGGGGATCATGGCCCCGGGCAAACCGTGCTTACGGCACCTGTCACGCTGTTCTGTCACTCCAAATTTGCTTCTCCCGTGTGAGTTCTTAGAGAGCAGAACCATGCGTCCTTTATGGCTGGATGAGTACGAGCCCAGAAATGCTGAGCTAAGCAGTTAATTTACAGACACCTACTGTGTGCCCAGGCACCTTACTAGGTGCTGGGGAAATACATAAATGTGGCCAGTGTGGGCACATGCCCTGGCGTGTCACAGCCTTCTCTGGTGTATGACTTGCTCTGATCTTCCTGGCTTCCCGCTGAGTTCACTGACACCATTCTCATTTTACACACGAAGAAAATGCGTGTGCGGAGGCTCCGGGGGCACGGGGACGTTCCCAGGCGGCACAGGCAGGTCACGTGGGTGGTGGAGTAGAATCCGAGTCTCCCGCCGCCAAAGCCCACGCCCTTCGCTTCAGAGCACCATCCCTCTCGGGGCGGCCGGGACCTCCGCACTCATCACTTGCGCTGCGCTGTGTGTACACGTGGGCCTCCCGGGCCCTCCCCAGGCCCACGGAATCCCCTTCTGCACGGGGCGGAGGGCACTGCCCAGGAATATTTCTGGTTAGTAAGCTCCGCAGAGCTGTTACACCCACCTGAGTCAGCAGCAGGGCCGGGCGCCTCCCAGCTCCACGATGCCCAGGTGTCTCGCCCTTCCTCCTCTCTCTGTTTCGTGTCGGCCAGGATGGGCCCGAGTGGTTAAACATGGGGTGAGCCGCTACAATATCTCTCCTTATGTCCAGCCTGTCTTCTTCCCTCCTACTGGCTCGGATGTTCGTTCTGACTTGAGGGGTTCCTGTGAGTGAGTGTTCAGAGTGGCTTCTTGTCCTAGTGAACTCACTACAGCTGTACAGTCAGGCCTAGGGTGCGGGTACCATGATTGTTTCCGTCGTGCAGGTGAAAGCCATCAGACAGAGAGGCTGGGGACTTGAGCAGAGCTCGGATTTGAACCCAGACAGTCTGACTCCGCAAAGCCTTCCCTCTTTCCCCGTGGACCAGCCCCCGGCCTCTGACAGAGGATTTACACCCAGTCAATAAATGGCGACAGCCCTTCCTGCCCCTCCATCTCCCGGCCGCCCAGACCTGTAGTCTGATCTGGCAGAGCCTGGGTGCTTTGGGCCTTCAGCGTTGTTCACCTTGAATCTGCACCCACATCCCCATGCGCCCCGATGCGCAGTTATGTCTGCTCTGCGTCACACCCAGCTGGAGGCATCTTGGGGGCAGCTGCCTCTCCGTTCTCGTGGAAAACAGCCCAGCTGGCCAACTCTGAGGCCTGAGCTGCTTATCCACCCTCTGACCGCTGCCCTTTGCCTCTTGATTCATGGTGCAGAGGGCTGGCTGTAGTGCCCCAAAGCTACCCCCCTGCCCCCACAACACACACGTTACCCTGGAAAACAACCTTGGCAGTTCCTGTCGTGGGGAGAAGGAAGCTGCCAGGGTCCCAGCCACAGAGGGAACGTGCAGATTTGCAGGGGGCCTGGGGCCTGGTTGGCTGGGTCTCAGGGTAAAAGGGAGAAAATTTTCAGCCTTAAAGGTTATGATTCAAAATGGACACACGGGGACACGGCGGGGAACGCTCCCCCTACCCCCAGTCCCAGCTTTCCACTACTTGGTTACCTGAAACACTTGGCGGGGGGGGGTCATGGTAAGAGCTCCGTTCATTCACCCCACATGGGGCTGGCCGAGAGGAGAGGAGCCAGGAGTCCTGGGTCTCTGATCCTGTGTGACATTAAGTCCCTTTGTCTCTCTGTGACTCAGTTTTCTCATCTGGCAAATGGGGAGAAACTACTAGCTATCCAGTAGGGCTGGATATGGCCGGGCGGGCCATTTGCACGCCTGGCTCTTAGTACGAAGGGTGCGGTGGCTAAGAACACCAGGCTTCTGCCCGTGTGGCGCCGATGTAGTGAAGGGGGAGGGGAGACAAGACAGAGGAAAGGCAACCTCAGTCAAAGTTAAGTGCTATGAGGAAACAACACCAGACGGAGCTGTTGGGGTGGGGGCAGCATTTTTGATCATCTCAGTGGCTGGGGTTCCGCCAGTGTTCTGCCCCCAGAGGCCAGATGCCCTCCAGAGACTCGCAGCTCAAATGCTAGCGATGCCCTGTAAAGGGACCTGGGGTCAGTGGGGGAGGTGGGCAGGGGTATCTCCTCGGTCAGCGTGGCCAATGAAGATGTGGCATGAGGCCTCGGTGGTGAGGAGGCAAAGATCAGGGATGAAAGGACAGCAAGGGCCCTAACAGGGGCAGGAGGGCCGCACCGTCTCAGGGGAGTGCTGAGGGTGTGAGGAGGCCAGACTCCGAGGGCAGCCCCCTTGGGGTGTTGGGAGGGCCAGGCACGTTGAGCCCCTTTTCCTTGGGCCTCACTCAGTGTGTGTCTACCTGTCCCCCCCCCCCGCTCCCCTGCAGACCTGTACTGTACCCTGGAGGTGGATTCCTTTGGCTATTTTGTCAGCAAAGCCAAAACCAGGGTGTTTCGGGACACGACAGAGCCCAAGTGGGATGAGGTGAGTGGAGGGGGCTGTCCCCAAGGGACCCCGAGCTTGTCACCAACCGTCCCTCCCCCTCCCCGTGCTCTTCACGTCCTGCTGGCTGGGGTGGCCGGGCCAGCTCTGCCCCTCACCCCTGCCCCTTGGACTCCTGATCGCGTGTTTGAGTCCCGACACGGGGTTTCAGCCCAGGCCCCTGGCTGCCCTTCATCCGTGCTCCAGAGGCCCGTAGAGCCCCAGGAGGTGAGCGTGCTGCCCCGTGCCGCGGGACGGCGTCCTGCGGGCCCTTCTCCCCTGCTTCTCGGCCTTGTGAAGTGGGGCCCCCACCTGCCAGGATCCACGTCTCCCGCTCCAGAGGTTCAGGACCCTTGTCCGTCTCTCCTCAGGAGTTTGAGATTGAGCTGGAGGGCTCTCAGTCCCTGAGGATCCTGTGCTATGAGAAGTGCTACGATAAGACCAAGGTCAACAAGGACAACAACGAGATCGTGGACAAGATCATGGGCAAAGGGCAGATCCAGGTGAGGGCCCAGATGCGGCCAGGGCACCAAGGCAGGGCTCGGGGAGCTGCCAGGCGGTGGTGCCACTTCGGAAGGCATCTCTGTCACTCGCCTTTGTGGTCGGGGTGCCTGGCCTTCTGTGACTCGGGCTCAAAGCTGGTTTGGGAAAAGCTCCCCTGCGTGGTGGTCCTCCCTGCTGGAGGTCACGTCCCGTTCTAGCCCCAGACAGCCATGCACGCCTGGCTCCTCAGGCTTCCGCACCAGGCTCAGGTGGCTCGTCCACACTCCTGCAGGACGGACTGGGGCTGTCGGCTCCCTTTGTGTGCACCTCCCAACTCTAGTCTGCGGGTGGCTTTTCCAGGAGCACCACGCTGAGGGCTCGGAGGCTGTCTCCGTGCGTGCTGTGTGATGAGCAGCGTCTGTTGCAGGAGCGGGGAAGCCCCCGCCAGCCATTGGACGAGCTTAGGGTCCGCTGGCCTGCTGAGGGCCAGTCTCTGACTCATCGCTGGGGTCGCTGGGCCTTACTCCCCTGACCCTGGCATTCACGGGCTTACGGTTGGTTCTGTGGATACCGGCAGGAGCAGGTCCTGAGTCAGTTTCAGAGAGTGCCTGCCTTGGCTTGTGTTTTGGTGCTCTGTTCATGTACGTGGGGAGAGAGTCCTTGTTTGCAGCCTGTGTCTCTGGAAATTCTTCCAGTTTTGAAGGCGGTGCTGTTTACTTACCTGTGAAGAGGGAGCAGACAGGGGCGGGCATGAAGCCATCCACAATGCACGGCCACCTCGTGTGGCCTCACACTTTTGACACAAGGTGGCCTGGTTTGAGGGCAGATTCTGTGACCGTGACACCAAGGGAAACAGCAAGTGGTGCGCCCTGGGCCTGAGCCACGGGAGCGGGTGCTCTGGGCTTGTTAACGGTCAGGTCAGACGGGATCTGGGCGCGGTGAGCGGAAAGACGTTTTGTTTTCGCAGGAAGCATTTGTTCTCTGATGCTTTGCTGAGGCTTCAGAGTTTGGGATCTGGCTCCTGGCTGCGTGTTCTTGTAGCATTGCCCCTCGGGGACCTGCGTGGGCCGCCTGCTCCCCCACTCTGTCTCAGGCTCTAGTGTTTGAAGGGGGGTGGCTCCCTTTGGCGGGGCCCTGGCCATCTGCCTCATGTCACCCCGATTTCCTGAGCACATCTTTTCCTGACGCTGTGGGACCTGTGCCCCAGTCTTCAGCACTGTCTCCAGGGAGATGGTGTTGCCAGGCAACCAAAGTCAGTCCTTCATTATTTTATTCATTATTTAGGAAATGGGGGCCGAAGAGCAAAAGCTCTCTAAATTCAGTCCTGGGAACCTACTTCCTGCAGGGGTAAGGAGTGCGGGTTCCATCTCCACACTCGTGGGCTAGCAGGAGTGACAGGCAGGGACGAGGGTCTGGGCTGGCCCATCTGGCCCCAGGAGACACCCAGCCAAGACACATGACCAGCCACCATGTGCCCCAGGCCATCGGTGGCTGTGGGATAGAAGACTTAGAGTGTCCAGCACAGCCAACTCAGCACGTCCCCTGGGCCCGGCCCCTCCAGAACCCAGACTCCAGGGCTCGATGCCGTCGCCCCACCTGGACTTCAGCCCTACTGCCTCCTCCTCCTCACTTCTATCAGCAGCCCCAGCCCCAGGGGAAGCACCGTAAATCATTACATCTTGGAGACAGGAGCAGATGGAGGCCGTGGGGGAAGGGGAGGAAGCCAGGTTATGTTTGGCAAAGCAGAAAGCACAGTCTGGTAAGGAGAATGTTGCTGTGTTTAAGCTTCGAGGAATGTTAAATGCCTGTGAGTTGATATTAAAAGAAACACAAACCTTCCTGCTGCCAGCTGACCTGGGCCTGTGAGCGGCCAGTTCAGAGCTGGCGTCCCCTGGAGGGCTTTGAAGTCCCCCAGCACTACCCCCCCGCCCCCCCCCCCGTCCCCCGCCCCTGGAGGTGCAGCCTTGGTGCAGCTCGGTCCACGGAGCCTTCTTCCGGCCTTCCAATGACCTGGGGAGGGGGAAGGGTGTCCTCACCAGGCTGTGCCGTGCACTGTGAAGTTCTGATCACCCTGTGACCGTCCTCA
>PVKM010049818.1:0-10864 GCA_004027735.1 Carollia perspicillata
GGGGGGAGCTCGAAAACACGGTGGCCTGAACCCAGGGAAGGCACGCCAGGGGAAGGAGGCCCAACACACAGAAACGCCCCTTTCAGTCGGACGTGAGAATCACAGTTTAAGAGAAAATTTAAAATGTAAGGTAAGGAAACACATATAGGACAGTGGATGGGGTAGAGAGTAGTAGATCAAAACAAAACGAAAACCACAACATGAGACCTTTGGAAAAAACTGTCATGTCAATTATCTTGTTCTAAATACTTCATTTTAAAGATACAGATAGTCTGATTGCCTTCAACTAAACAAATTCAGCTAAATTTGCCTAAAGGGCGCATCAAAAATCGAAGTTCACCAAAGAGCCAAGAGTAAAAGTGGGTAAAACAGATACATGAGAAGAATGCTTAGAACAGGCCAGGATAACTATAGTCTGCAGAGATGAGCTTCAAGTAAAAATTCATTATTAGGCTTCAAGTAAAAATTCATTAAGGAGACACTGAGTCACTATGTGGTGATAAAAGGTTCAATTTACCAGGAGACTTGACATGCAACTAATAATAAAGACTCAAACTATTTACAGAAAAAATTTAAGGAATGAGAGAGAGAGAGCAAGTTAGTTTGTTTGAGCCCACAATCCAAAATGGTAAACTCTGTAGCATTTGGCCCCATATGGACATGCTTTTGTTTTCCTTTCCCTCGTGTATTCTTCTTTTTCCTTGATTTCTAAGTCTTTTATTCTCTTTGGTCCTCATTACATGATTCCATTCATCCTTAAATGGCTGCTCCCAGCTGCTGTGTATCAAAACCCAACCTCCTGTACATGATTCCCGAGGGCTTCCAAACTCCACATCCTCCCTTTCTGTTCAGCCGCGTCTCCTCCTACGGCAAGCGGCAAGCGGGCAAGTCTCCAGACTAGCCCAAGAGAAGGTCAGGGTAAGATGTCAGACGAGGGAAGGAGCCAAACGCTACAGGAGTCTCGGTCAGGTGGGCGGGACCAGCGGGGACGCCTCCCACCGTGGCAGGCTTGCTGCTGTTCTGCGCGCTAGCAGCTGGTCCGGGCACTGCTCCATCCCGTCCCGGGGATTTCCTGACCATTAACTATCAATCCAACTGCATCTCTCTGTTGCCTTCGAAACGATCTCTGATGAGTTTTGTCCCCTCACTCTGCTCCGATCTGCACTCTGTAGGCATTTTCTCTACCCCAAGCTCTTCATCGGGCTCTGGCTGCCTTCTGGGCCCTAACTCCAGCTTCCCCCAGGCCTTCCCCCATCTCATCCACGTACACCATTTCGGCCGATACCAAAGACTCGGGTTAAAGCAGTTTCCGCTTTCCACAGCTCCCCACCTCTGAGACTCTGTCCATGTTATGGGCTGAATTGTGTCTCCAGGAAAGACATGTTGAAGTCCTAATCCTCTGTACCTCAGAGTGCGATCTTATTTGGAAACAGGTTCATTGTAAATGTAGTTAATAGGAGATCATACTGGAGTAGGGTGGGCTCGTAATCCAATATGGCCAGTGTCCTTAAACATGGGAAATTTGGACGTACAGAGATTGAGGGAGAGAACACCATGTCAACGTGAAGGCAGAGATAGGGGTGAGGCGCCTATAAGCCAAGGAATATCACCACCCAACATGGTCATCAGAAGCTAGGAGACAGTCAAGGAACAGATTCTTTCTCAGACCCCTCGGAAGGACCAGCCCTGCCCATATTTTGATCTGGGACAGTTAGCCTCCAGAAGTACGAGAGGAAAACAGAAAATTTACAACTGTCTTTTGGTATTAGGACCACTAGGTAAGCCAGAGCATCAACCCCTGAGTGCACGGCAGATGGTCCCAGCCCGGGAGCAACAGGACGGCCTCAGGGACACATGGGAGAGTGCCACGTGCCCCAGTGTGACCCGTAGCAGCATCCTTTCTGTGTCTGACCCGGCTCTGCCAGTTCATGCCGTGGACTTCACCCCGAAGGCCGCATTTTGCTTTCATTCATTTTTTTTATGTGAAAAGGGGCTGATGTGGTAGGTACGGTGTATTTTACGATCATAATATCCAACTGGACTTCAGCTGGTGATCAAGAAACACTGCCCTAAAGTAAATATCCAGATGCCAGCACTACCTTCCATCTGGTATTTATTATCTTCTTTCAGAACATGGCTCTTGACACTTTGTCCTTATTGCGAATGTGTTATGTGTGCGTATGACTTTTTATTGTTGACCCCAGATAACCTCTTGGAACTGTGACAGGAGAAACGCAGAGAAAGGGCGAGAAACAGAGGCAGTAACAGAGTCAGAGAGAACCAGTAACCAAGTAGTACTGCCAGAAGAAAGACAAAACCATTATAGTGTGCGTTCCAAGTCTCGCACGGGAGATATTCAATACTTACGCTAAAAAAAAATTACTCGTTGTTTATCTGAAATTCAAATTTAACCAGGCAGTCCGTACTTTTATTTGCTGAATCTGTCAACCCAGAAGAATCTTCCAGCTCTTCCTCTCCCAAAGCTGTACTATCATACAAGCACGGACACGGGATGAATTTGCCTGAGCCACCAAGGGCTGCAACATGAACAACTCTCTGGGAGTTATGAACAGAAATCAAAAAACACAAGAAAAGACTCTCTAACAGTACAAATTCTGAAAGGAAAACAAGACCCATAACACAAACCTTTGTGGGCAACTGGTCAGGGATGCAGTTTATCCGCTCCAGTTCATTTAGCGCTGGGCACTGAGCGGGGTCAGGAGTATTCGTCCCAGCACCTGCGATGACCCCGAAAGCAAATACGAAATGACCGTTACACAGGCAGTATCACATCCGGGAGCCCTGTAGTTCTCAGTATCTCCGATTAAATTAACTCCACTACCGACTGGCCTGCACTCTGATGTCCTCAAAATGCATTCACGTTCTAAAGCCTCACTTTGTTCTCGCTGACTGCATTGACCTCCACACATACCTGCACCGTCTCCTTCTACCACCAAGGCCCGCCCCTGGGAGACAGTGCTATATGGACAGGGAGCCTGCCCTGGCTGGTGTGCCTCAGTGGCTTGAGCACCAGCCTGTCAATCAGGGGGTTGCTGGTTCGATTCCCAGTCAGGGCACATGCCTGGGTTGCGGGCCAGGTTCCCAGATGGGGTGTATGAGAGGCAACCACACATTGATGTTTCTCTCCCTCCCTTTCTCTGAAAACAAAATAAATAAAATTTAAAAATACGAACAGGGAGCCCGACTCTGCCATTCCATGGGAAGCTGACTGAGGCAGAAACCGAGTCGACGTTTTCCAGTCCAGGGGTCAGTAGACAACAGCCTGGGGGCCAGAGCAGGCCACCGCCTGATTGTTCGACATGAAGCTCTGCTGGAGCACGGCTGCATCAGTTTTTGCATATGGTCTGTATCTGCTCTGCGCTACTCTGGCAGGGTTAAGTAGTTACGCAGAGACCCTACGGCCCACAAAGCCTGGAGTACTCAGCATCTGGCCCTTTACAGAAAAGTCTGCAGACTCTGCGAGGGTCCTTCACTTCCATCCCAGACGCCGCGTCGCCGTAGGTTTGCACGCCGTAGGTTTGCAGTAATGGCAGTCTTTCATCGACGTCACGTCTCCTTTGACATAAAATGTAAAGGGAGCCCCCCGGTCTAGAAATTGGCAGCTAGAATCTGCCCAAGGGCTTTGGTGCACATTGTTAAATTAGTAAAAGTTAAAAAGGCCCATTTCATGCATTCTAATATAAGGAAGTGAGATTTCTTGGCGACGCTGCAGTAAATTAATAATGACATTAAGTTGGAACAATGAGGCTTTTAGTTCATGTTCGTCTCATTAGGGTTTTCCAATTCAAAAGTTGGGTTAAAAGAACTCCACATTTGTACCAGTTTCTGCACAAGGGCTCGAGTTCCGCTCAGAGAATTTTAAGGAGTGAACAAACTTGAGGCTATTTGATCTAACTTCCTGTGAGGGCAGAAATTGCCAGGACTGGGAATGGGCGGAAGGTTTCCTCCAGCCACAGACCGACCCTTCCCTGACTGGAGGGTGCGACACCCTGGCTGACTCGGCACAGTCCAGCCTCTCTTTTCAAATCAAACGGCTCCATAAACTTTTTAATTTTTAATTTTTTAATAATAGTTCACACTCAATATTATTCTATATTGGTTTTAGGTGTACAACGAAGTAGTTATAAAAACATGGACTTTACAATACACTTTTAATGAAGTAACTCTGGTCATTGTTATTGTCTTTATTTATTTTTGGAGAGAGAGGAAGGGAAGGAGAGAGGGAGAGAAACATCAGTGTGTGGTTACCTTCTGCATACCCCCCTATGGGGGACTTGGCCTGCCACCCAGGCATGTGCCCTGACTGGGAATCGAACCTGCGATCTTCTGGTTCACAGACTCGTGCTCAATCCACTGAGCCACACCAGCCAGGGCTAATTGTTATTTTTTTAAGGAACCAAACTTTGGTCTAAAATACTTGAATGGATTGTATGCTCATTTGACTGCCTACCGTATGAGGGTATTGCTCATCATGATCGTTAACAAAAGTAGAGTTAGTCAGTAAAATGTGGCTAACGTGTCTCATGTCCATCGTGGAACCCTGCACTGTGCAAAGGGGGAAGGGAAAAGTGCCAGAACCAACAGTGACGCCCTACTGAGCTGCCACAGTTTAGTGAGATGCTCCCCGACACCTACAAACGACACACACACATGCACAGGCCCGCTCACAGCAAAGGGCACGGAGCCCCCCTCCCCCACCACCTGTAAGGATTGCGCTCTGATAGGAGCAGCCTGTGGAGGGCGCGCCCCGCAGTCGCGGGTACCTTCGGGCCCCAGGCACTCTTTGGCAGAGAGCACGAAGACAGGGATGATGACGATGAACAGGATGAGCAGCAGGGCGCTGAGCAAGAGCTCCAGCGTGGTGAATCGCTTCCTCTTCGCTCCCGCCATCTGTGAAAGCAGAGAACGGTGCTAGGTTTGAAAACCATTTAAAGTTTCCTGGACTTACTTCACACACAGCTAGTAAGGTTTTTCATGGAAAAGCTCGACTGTACACCTAAGTAGCTAGGTGACAAATCCCACGTACCCATCATCTAGAATAAAAAATTACCAACGCATAGCCAATCCTGTCTTTAGTCCTCCTTACTTCTCTCCCTGACCTTGAGATTTTAACCAAATCTCAGATGTTGTATGTTTTAATTTGAAAAAGTGGAAGTATACTTATAAAATAAGAAATGTCACAGACGACAAGTAAAATAGCATCACATCTAAGTTATTTTAAAAAACAATCCCTTCATCATCAAATATCTAGTCAATGTCGAAATTTTCATCATTGTCTGATAAATTTTTTCACGGTTTGTTCTGCTCTCATAAGTATGCAAGTAAGATTCACACATTATAATTACTTTTTAATCGACAGGGTTTGGTCTTTAGATTCCCCCACTATTTGGGTTTTATCCAGTGTATCCCGATGCATGCTAATAGGTTTCTCTATAAATTATTAGATCTACAGTTTTGACCAAATCCAAGAATGGCGCATATTAGCAGATTCTCCTCCTTCATGTTAACAGGCATTGGTGAGCAGTGGTGAGATCCGTTCTTCGATGAGGAGTTAGGAAAGAGTGGTGCGGTAATTCAGTCATTCTTTACTCACTGGAAGGACTATTCCTAGAGAAAGACAGTTCCCCTCATGTGTTATTTGGATCGTAAAGGTACGGTTCACACAGGAAAGGTAGGATAAATGTTTGACTCTTTGTTGGCTGCTTTTCAAAATCAGGCACTGTCTCCCGAGCATCCTCCAGAGGAGACCGGTGAGATGATTCGTCCGAGATCTTTATGAACTCACGGGCTTGAATACATGGTTCTTTGATGTCATTGTTCCTAATGCTCATGTCTCACCTCTATCCAGCAGGAATCTCTACGCGGCGGCTCCGGTAGCCTTTGGTAGTTTCCTTGCCTTCTGTGTAACCTGGTAACCTCAGTCCATGTTGTCCATTTCCCCCCGCAAGTCCAAACCAAACAACTCGAAGGAGCCACTGCTCTTTTTAGTGGGACGAGGGTTTAGAACCCATAACTTGGAGGAAACCTAGATAGACTTCCAGAACAGAAGGTACCTACGGGTCACCTTGACCTGTGGCTTACCTTTGGAGGCTCTTAAGGATTTTCAACTTCAAAAACATTAAAAAATGCACATTTACCTATGTTAGACTTGTTACGAATTTTAGCTAGGGGATTGGATGCTTTGTCAAGCAGCTTACACCAGATGTTCAGCACCTACTCCCTGCCCCAGCCCACTTCTTAAGCGGTATCTTGGGGTTAGGCCTGGAGAGCTGATTATTTTTTAATCTCTATACATAACTCTGATATGAGACCATGTTTCAGAAACAGCGAACCTGTTACAGGTTGACAAGTTGTAATAAACGCGTTTTATTAGGCACAAATATTAAAACATCGTATCCACAAAGTTGAAAAATAGAAGTGGAGCTAACGGATTCGTCAAATCCCTTCGTTACATAGATAAGTAAAGTGAGCTCTGCAGGGCGAAGGGCCTTGCTCAGAGTCGCATGGTCTGCGGCCAGAGCCCCGGCTGCCCAGGTGAACGCAGTTTTCTCTGGCTACGATGTCTGTCCGTTTGGCACACGTACCCATTCAGTAGGCGGGTACCTTCTGGATGGGATGCTCTGGAGCCTACTACGACCTCGGTCTTCAACAACTGTCCTCAACCTACTCCTGGCACCTTCTTCCAACCTGCTCTTATTGTCCTCACAAGTTGTGTCTGCCCTTACCTCCTCCGTCAGATTGGATTCGAGGTACTGCCTTCCCGACTATGACGGACTTGATACAAGTCAACCGACTCCTATCAGCCGCCTTGGAGTTGAATGTCCTCCCCCTGGATACACCGGACGTCCAGGACCTCCAACCACAGAGCTTTCCGCAGGGACAGTGTTCTCCCTCACGGAACCCGACGCGGCACGTGTGATTCCCCAGTTCAGCACTTCTGCCAAACTAACCCCGGTATTCCCACAATGCCTCCGGAACCCCAGGCGCTCGGGAAGCACGGCACACTGAAACCAAATGCATGAAGCTCATCTGCTTGGGATGCTCACTTTAGACCATCTCTAAGTCAAAAATCATGTCTTAAATAAAGACCCATGGAGTTCAAAACCTGAACACAGTACCTTTGTATTAAAGATCCACCCTACACTGGACTGTGCAGTCTCTTCTCACTAGTGAGGAAGGATGCGGCAAAGTCATGCACACTCACTCAATCTCCCCGTGGTATGAGAAGTTATGGAGAAACCTGCGCCCAGAGGTCAGCTGGACTGCTCACACAGATGGACACTGATACCCTCTGTCCAGATATGGAGCCTAGAAACATAGCAGATGCTCAAATAATGACACAAAGTACCCCATTCCTAAGTATTTCTGAGTGTTGTGACCGACACAGACTCAGGACTGGAAGGGAGGAAGAGCTGGCAGCTGTCACAGCAGGGCCCACCGGAGGGTCAGCGTCTCCAGGGCCTCTGTGCCGGCTCCCACAGTGTCAGACCAGGACGGCACAGGCCACGTTTAAGGCTTTGTTCCTGAAACGGAGTTAGCCACCACGCACACCTTGGATGAGAAGCAGGCCTCACATGCAGTCCGTTCCAGAAATCTCCCTCAGCGCCTTCATCATGGGGCTTTGTGGCTTTATCCTCTGTTAGGGACGACTCCGACTCTCAGCTGAGAGTCGACCTACTGAGGCACCTACTGAGGTCGAGGCACCTACTGAGGTCTAGGCACCGACCTGCCTCAGTAGCAAGGGACATAAAGCCTCATCACTCATGTCTGTCCCTCCCATGGTTTTCCCAGATGTCACTGCCATTACCCCTTCCTTCCTCTGACCCTACTACTACTGTCATTCTTTAAAGAGTTTGTTCTTCGCAGGTCAGCACTCCATATTAACTGACGTTAACCGAAACACATCCCTTGGTCACTCGTGCCGATTTCCAACGGCATCTTGGAAAGGGAAACCTTGCCATCTGGTGCCACTGGCTTAGCTAAGACCCGAGGAGCCCGGGACGGCCCGTTAACTAGGAGAGCAGTACTATGCACTGACTGCCTTCTATCTCCACAACAACACTGAGATACGAGAACAGTCAGGCTCATCTTTCCATTGCGCAGATGCAAGGACGGAGGCGCTGTCATGACACTGCCCAAAGCTGACCACCGGCCAGTGGGACAATTAGGAGCCTGGCTTCCACCTCAGGAATTCTCCTGATGACCTCAGGTTAGGTAAGGGCCCACCTGTCTTGCACGTTTTGTGTAGGAATGCCTATCTATGGACACAAACGTAGCCCCGCCCCCAGAGCACGGGAGACTAGGTGGAGCCAGAGTATAACGCGGACAAGTGCCACTCAGCAGGGAACGCAGCCGGCAGCCAGTGGCAGTCAACACAGAAATCGGAATGGAGGGAGGGGCTTCTCTCAGCGCCATGTGAGGGCCCATACAGAGGAAGTGGACAAATCCACTGTAAAGTTGGGTGGGGTGATGGAATGATTTCTAAAATGAGTTTCATTGATGTAGCCGACCTCTCGTACCCCCTTAAGCTGTCTGCAGAATCAGGTGTCAGTCAAACTGTAAAGGAAGAAGGGGGAGAGAACAGAGAAGTAGAAGAATCATCTACGTGAATGGGCCCGTAGGTCTCGAGGCCTGGCGAGCTTGCACTGGCTCCGTTGCTTGGGATACCGAAGGGTATCTGTCACCTACAGTCTCTCAATAAAAAGATGCTAAGCCTTTTTCTGCAGGGTGGGGTTGGGAGGGAGGACTTCAGTGTCTCAGATATTTTCCAGCTATTACTAGTCACCTTTAAACCCTGCGATTCAGCCATTCTTCACCTTTATTTTACGAGAGGAAACAGAGGTATAAAACTTGTCCGTAATCCCTGAGAGATAGCAGAACTGAAATCCACTCCCTGACTGTGCTCCAGAGGCGGGCTTCCCTTCCCAGCTGCGTCAGAGCCCATGCCCCGCCCCACCCCACCCACCTCACTGATCAAACTCCAGCACCTTCCAGTCCAACTGTATCTCCTCCAGGACTTAACCTGATCGGCCTTCCCCCTTCTCTTTCTCCCAAGCACTCTATCTGCATCTACACGTACAAAGTGTAACGTTAAGGAGCATCCGTCTTTCCTACTGATTTGTAAGCCACTACAGAGCAGCGAGCAAGCGAGAGCACCCCACCTCCTAGAGTGGCCCCTCTTGGCCTGACGGCCTGCACTCCTGATTCCTTGGCTCTGTGGGCAGCTGGGCAGTGGAGCCAAGGCAGAAAGTCTGGTGCCTTCTTCCGCTGCCAGTCGCCTCCTCTGGAAATCCAGGTCCCTTTCCACCAGCCCAGTGTGTTCACGGTGTGAGGAGTGTTGGGGAGAACCCCATGTGGCCTCGCCGAATGCCTCCTGGCCTGTACTCTGAATGAGTGTTTGCTGGTTTGGGAACAAGACTGAGTGGAAACACCCCCGCAAAATCGGATGCGCCCTGGAGGCGCTGCTGGGCCGCCTTCCTCTTCCCCAAGAGGTAAGGGGGGGAGGAGGTGGGAGCCGGGCCAGGATCCTCACCAGTATCCACGGGAGCACAAGCAAAAAGAAGAAATCATAACGTTTGGATTTAAAAAAATAGTGTACATTAGAGGGTGGTTCATTTTACAGAAGGATCCAAGTCAGTACAAGGATCCAGGGTGTTTCGATGTGCCCTCTCTACTCCCAGCTCAAGAGCAAGCTTCCCTAAGGCCGTTCCTCCGATGGCGTGTCTGCCTCCTTAGGTTGACAACGGCCCTCCTCGCTCTCAAACTGTCAGTTCCCAGACTTCAAGAGTCACGCCTGCTTATTCCTCTTTATTTTCCTCCTAAGTGCTTAGCAGTTGTATCTGCATAATCGATACTTATTGACTGATAATATTTTATTCCCCAACTAAACATTTGCAAAATACCTGTATATTTCCTACTGATGGCGTGCCATGCAACTATGTCAGAGGACAAGATGATGGCACCTGCCTGCAGTGAGCTTGAAAGTCAGTACTGTTACTTCCTCCTCCACAGTGAAAGCGATGTGTGATGGGAGGAGTGCTCTGCCTGGAGAATCAGAAGATCTGAATTTTATTTCACAGTCTGAAAGTAACTAGCCAGATAACCGTGAGAGGTTTACTGAAGGTTTCTGGTTCTCAGTTTCCTCACTTACAAATTAAAGAGGTTGCCCTGGCTGGTGTGGCTCGTGGATTGAGCGCCCGCCTGTGAACCAAAGGGTTGCCAGTTCGATTCCCAGTCAGGGCACATGCCTGGGTTGGGGACCAGGTCCCCAGTAGGAGGCACATGACAGGCAATCACACATCGATGTATTTCCCCCTCTCTTTCTCTCTCTCTCTTCCTCTCTACCTAAAAATAGACAAATAAAATCTTTAAAAACAAGTTCAAGAGGTTGAACTAGGAGATCTATAGAATTCATACCAGCATTTGAAACATCATTTTTTGAATGAATCACACACGCTGCTTCTTAACTCCTCCATTCCACAAAAGATTCCTGTGCTAAACATTTCATTACCATGTGCCTTCATCAGATCTCCACGTTCTCCTCCTCAGAACAGCAAGCATGCTAAACACAGCATGAGAAGCTTGACCTTGACCCCTGCCCTCCCACTGCTTGCTGCGACTGCCTAAATAATGTCCTTACTGCTCTCGAGTTACAGTGTTCTCCTCCACGAACGTGGGATTAACAACATCTACTGTTATATGACCTGTCACCACCTGATCGTGAGAATCAAATGAAACTACTTTAAATAATAAGCACCACATACCACTATGCTATTATTTGCCACAGAGAAGACAGGGGGTGCTGGGTAAGAGACGGGTCAAAGCCCTCTCTCCGTGGGTGTGG
>PVKM010049819.1:0-10859 GCA_004027735.1 Carollia perspicillata
GCCAGGGCTTCCCAGTAAAGATTTTAACAACAGAATGGGTTTAGCATGAGTTTTCCTTCTTTAGCAAGTAGGTGTTTATGGAGGGAAGAGCTTCTCCAGGCTTGGAAAGGCTCAGATGTGAGAGAAAAAAACCATGTGTTCGTGGATCTAAAATTGTTTCTTATGATCGAGTCCAAAGGAGCACAAGGGAGGAATGGTGAGGGCCAGTGAGGCTGGAGTCAGAGCAAGGCGGAGAGGACGCTGTCACAGAAGCCAGGGCGTGGGGTGAGGCCTGCTTCTAAAAGTGGCAGAGCGGGTTCAAGAGAGTGCGTGACCTGAGGGATAGAAATAGCGGGTGGTGACCTGTGGCACATGCAGTGCGGGAGGTCGAGGGTGACCCTCAGGGTCTGCCGAGGGCAGCTGGGCGAATGCACAGCAGCCCCTCTCGCTGTGTGGTAAGCGGGAGGGAATGGAAGGTTTGGCCAGGGAAGCTTTGGGTCAAACACGTCCTCCGCTTCTGAGTCCTTCCTTCTTTTCCGGAGTCTTTAAAGTGGGGAGCGCCCCATCATCTCACGTAAACGGCCTGTTGTTTCCAGCCTTCGCTGCGTGTGGGCAGATGTGGTGAGCCCTGTCCTCAGCGAGCTCTACTCCCAGGGCCCTTCACGCCTCAGCCTGGACGTTGGAAACTGGAGACCAGAGCCCGGAGTGCAGAACGTGTATTCAATGACAGGGGCTGGACAGACCTTGGTCCAATCGATGGCCCTGGTGAAGCACTATTTAAACCCCATTCCACACTACTGAAGAAAAATAAACGTAGATGTCTAACCAGTTGACACAAAATGTTGTCTGTGAACACTGAATCTGTATTCACGCCTCTGCACTTTGCCAGTAATGTTCTGTCTTACAACTGATTGCTCAGATAGTCGAAACTGAACGAAGAGGTCATTTCTACACATCGAAAGCTCCCCGTTACGCTCTTTGATCTTCACCCACTTTTCTGCCAAAGAATTGGAGCATTTGTCGGCATCAGCTAAGACAGAGACCTGTCCCAGTGGCCGACAGTTCTTTGATTCACGGTTGTGTATATATTTATTTGTTTTTGTAGAAAGGATCCAGAAATCTTTCTCATAATCCTATATTAATGTACACCCTATTACCTAATGTTTGATGTGAATTGGGTTTTGATTCCTACATTAAAATATTGAGGAGAAGAAAAACCTTCCTTGGTAAAAATTTAATAATATATGTCATTAATGTTTTAAAATTCTCTAATTCCATTTGTATATGACAAAAGCCAATAGAAGAGTTTCCTGATATTGTCATGAATATTTTAGTGCAGATGTTAATGTTTGTCATTTTTCATCATGTGGTTAGTAGAGCAACAACCCAACTAGACACAAAAATTCAACAATCTATTATTGTTGATCAGACAGGGTTTCTTACTTAATACCAATCTATCCAGTGGATGAAAAAAATTAAATGAGGAAAAATGTACGCAAGCGTAAAATCAGGATGGTAATACCTTATCAGAAGTATACAGTTTCTGCTTTGAAAAACAAATATTACATTGAAAAAATTTAAATATCTGAGAAGTCATTGAGTAGTAAACTATTCTGACATAAATATATCTGCAGTGTTCTTTTTACATTTTATTTCTGCCAAATTCCTTCATGATATCAGCAACAGAACACTATATTTTTAATTAGAGCTAATTAAAATACTTTAAAGGAATACTATAGGGTACACTGCTTGCTACTCAACATAGATGCGCAAGCAACTAAAAAGAGCAAGTTAATGAGTCTGTTAACAAGATTTTACAGATTATTCTTCCTTTTGCATAATGTTGCTATTCACAGAAGTCATTTTAATGCTTCTGTTGCCAAGTATTATTTTTTTATGTAATGTTTGTATATATAATTCCCTTTTCCAAAGACTAAAAATATATATATATTTTAAAATATTTTATTTATTTATTTTTAGAGAGAGGGGATGGGAAGGAGAAAGAGTGGGAGAGAAACATCAATGCGTGGTTGCTTCTCATGTGTCCCCCACTGGGGACCTGGCCCGCAACCCAGGCATGTGCCCTGACTGGGAATCGAACCAGCGACCCTTTGCTTCACAGGCCCGTGCTCAATCCACTGAGCTACACCAGCCAGGGCAAAATATATATATTTTATATATATATATCTTACAGAGACACTCCTCGACTCATGATACGGTTACTTCCGTATAAACCCATCCTGAGTCCAGAACACATTCAATGCAGCGGACCCACCCATCACCAGCACTTAGCATTGCCCACCTTCAGTGAGCTCAGAAGACAGCACCCTAACACACTGGCAGCACACTCCACTGCGAGCACCGCGTGTTGACCCTCGTGATTGTGTGGGCCCCTGGGAGCTTCCGCTCGGCTGCTGCCCATGAGAATCAGAGCACATCACTCGTCAACCTTCAGAACTCGAAGTATGGTTGCTACTGAATGTGTACAGGTCCAGTAAGTCCTCGACTGCCTGGATATGCCCATCATTTAAACAGGTAAACTCCCACCTTTGCCCCGAGGCCAATGGACCAGAGGAAAGCTACGGGGCTCTCCCCTCCTGTGTACTTTCTTAACACGCACAGCCTGACTGGCTTCATTTGCATGTGTTTGTATGTGCTCACACATCCTATAAAGCACTTACACCTAAATGTTCTATCCTTTCAGATTTCAGTCTAATGTCGTGCTTCCACAGTGTGCATACACATAATGTGATCTTCTCCACTGCTCTCCCTGTTTGAAACCATAGGTTCAGGTCATGGTGGATCCCCATGACTCACTGGGAAGTCTAGCACAGTGGACACTGTCCCAGCAATCAAGTCCCCTCCTTTCAATATGGCCACGGAAAAATCAAAGAAAACACCCTCATGCATTCTACATGCTTTTCAGGGCATCCCTACTTTTTTAGTGTGATAGGTAGCAAACCTGCTTACAGAGAGAGGGGATGAGAGCTCTATGGAGAAAACAGAGTTCTGAAGGAAAGAAAAGCATGGAAGGCTATTTAGTTTACTGGTGACAGATGGTACTTGAGTGAAGGGACATCGAAGGGGCAGTTTCAGGCCTTGGAATCTGTTTGCATCATATCTTTTCAAGGGCCTTGGTCGGCACTAAACATTCCGTGAGAAATAAATTTTTCTTCGATTTCATCACACGGCGTAAGAAGAACCTATAACATTCGCAGAGTTTTAGAAACTTCACAATGAGCAAAGCGCCCAGCTCACGCCAGGCACGCAGCGTGGGGTGAGGCGCTTTCTGCAGCGCACGCAGACAAAATCCGTGAACAGCAAACTTCACTCAAGCTCCAGAATTCTAAAGTGAGGAGTCTCCGTTAACATTTTTGCTTGGATTTATTTTTGAAGATATATAAATGTACACTTTTGGGGGAGTGTCTTATATAAAGTGTGTATTATGCGTATGAGTGAAAACTCTTGTTTTATTTAAGTCACTTGGTCTAATTACTTCCTTTAAATCTTTAAAATAACTTTTGCAACAAAGTAATTCTGTGGTTTTGGCCATTTGAGGATCTAAAATTGGGGGTTATGTAACATGATGAAAAATACATAATAGAGTAATACATTAAAGTGAACCGATCCGAGTAGTAATTCTTTTCACTTACGCAGACGCCATCAAACTTGCAAACAAATTATGCACCAAGCAGTTTTACTTTCTGTCCTAACCAAACTGAACAAGAAAATAAACAAATAGTTTTTCCTTCTCTATTTGCCAGTTAAAATAAGCAAAACTATATTTTAAAAATAAGAATTTTTAATATATTGGGATAAAGTGTAAATGTTTACAGTGTTCAAATTGCTCAGAGTAATTATTTTAATTTAAAAATATATAAAAACAGCAAAAGTAATATTCTTGATAACCAGCGAAAATATAACAGCAATCCGTCCAAGGACTAGGTATTTGGGGATCCTTTTCCCAAGAAAATGTATGTAACAACCAAAGTACTTTATATAAGTTAAAAATCAAACAATTCAGGCTAAATTAAAATCAACTTTCCTAGGAAGTTCCTGCCAATAATGTGGAAACGTAAATGCTATACTGATCTAACATGCACAACATGAATACACTTCCGAGTTCAATAAAATAATTGCCCCTGTTTTAAGTGACGCCACAGAAATCAGATGCAGGAAAGCCAGATATGTCACCACAGACCAGGGTGACAGGATTCTGTAATGAAGACCCCCCACAGATTACAACACGCTAATGGTGGACTGGGTTCCCCACATCGATAGCAAATCTGACTGAGATGTTTTCACATTTATGTAGTATTTATTATTAGGTTCTATTTTTTGCCTGAAAGAATAAATAGCTCCTCACTCTTGAACGAAGTTAGGGATAGTAGCCAAAATGGGGCGAAAGGACGTGGTATCTGTCCCCAGATTCTCTATCAAGTCCCTCTCTGAGAGAATTTTCATGTTAGAGAGCCAACAACAACAAAAAGAGAACACTGTATTTTGGCCAAATGCTCATGTTATCCAGTTGAAGGCTAATGTATGGTTTGCATGAAAAGACCTCAGATACGCAAATACCTTTCTGGCATGTCCATCAGCTTTGGGGGCTTTGCTGGGGTCTCTGTCTCCCCACTGTGTGGTAAAACTTCTCCCACTGCCCCCTAATTAGCATGGGGGGCATCCTTCCCTCCCACCTCCTCGCTACTGAAATACCTCCAAGACCTTCTCTTTGGACGAGCACATTTTGGTTGTTCAGCAAATAGTTACTAGATGAATTGTAGTGATACTCTCAGTGCTTATATGCTTTGGTAAATAATAAGGCCCGCTTTATAAAAGTACACATATCAACAAGCACATGTATCTAACCTAGGTAATGGTAACATTTGGATGTAAAAAAAAAAATCCCTTGTACACTTTTTCTGTTCTACATCCCTCCTGTTCTAAAACCGATTGTCCCCACTCCTAGACCTGCCCAGTGTACCCAGTGGTTTAGGTTCAAATGTGAAAGTACTGTCTTTAAAAAATCCGTTGCACTAACTCATACAAAAACTTAATACCTATTTTTTTAACTAAATTGAATATCCTAGAGACAGGCGAGTTTTGGACTACTAGAGCAGCATGCTTCGGATCATTACCACACAGACCCACGAAGGAGGGTCTGTTACTTTCACTCGTGTGAAAGTAACTTGGGTATTGAAACAAATAGTAGATGTGTGCTATTGACAAAAGTGGATAACCACCACCACCACGATGTAGCATTTAACATCAGCTGCCTACTAGAGATCTCTTTGTATTTCCTGGTCAGGACCACCCGTCAGTGGCAACATGACCGTCGTGCTTCAGGCACAGGGACTGGAACAGGCACAGGTCGTGGATGGCAGGACCCCGTGGCTCAGCATTGCTCGCTCTCCCCTGCGGTCCCTCCGAGGCTCGGTCCTGAGTCATTTTGCGAAAAGACAGTGCTTCTCTGACAACGAAACCCCAGAGAGGACAGGCACTCCACTGATTTTAGCTCATTTATTACCACTTGACACTTCGCAAATCATCTTATTTGATTAGACTTAGTCATTTAGTCGCTGTTTTCTTCTTTTATTTTTTTATCATCTCTCTCTCTCTCTCTCTTTTTTTTTTTTTTGGCACAAAGAGTCTCTGACAGTTTTGTTGATAGCATGCATCTACTATTTGTTTCAATACCCAAGTTACTTTCACACGAGTGAAAGTAACAGACCCGCCTTCATGCATCTGTGTGGTAATGATCCGAAGCACGCTGCTCTAGTAGTCCAAAACTTGCCTGTCTCTAGGATATTCAATTTAGTTAAAAAAATAGGTATTAAGTTTTTGTATGAGTTAGTGCAACGGATTTTTTAAAGACAGTACTTTCACATTTGAACCTAAACCACTGGGTACACTGGGCAGGTCTAGGAGTGGGGACAATCGGTTTTAGAACAGGAGGGATGTAGAACAGAAAAAGTGTACAAGGGATTTTTTTTTTACATCCAAATGTTACCATTACCTAGGTTAGATACATGTGCTTGTTGATATGTGTACTTTTATAAAGCAGGCTTTATTATTTACCAAAGCATATAAGCACTGAGAGTATCACTACAATTCATCCAGTAACTGTTTGCTGAACAACCAAAATGAGCTCGTCCAAAGAGAAGGTCTTGGAGGTATTTCAGTAGCGAGGAGGTGGGAGGGAAGGATGCCTCCCATGCTAATTAGGGGGCAGTGGGAGAAGTTTTACCACACAGTGGGGAGACAGAGACCCCAGCAAAGCCCCCAAAGCTGATGGACATGCCAGAAAGGTATTTGCGTATCTGAGGTCTTTTCATGCAAACCATACATTAGCCTTCAACTGGATAACATGAGCATTTGGCCAAAATACAGTGTTCTCTTTTTGTTGTTGTTGGCGCTCTAACATGAAAATTCTCTCAGAGAGGGACTTGATAGAGAATCTGGGGACAGATACCACGTCCTTTCGCCCCATTTTGGCTACTATCCCTAACTTTGTTCAAGAGTGAGGAGCTATTTATTCTTTCAGGCAAAAAATAGAACCTAATAATAAATACTACATAAATGTGAAAACATCTCAGTCAGATTTGCTATCAATGTGGGGAACCCAGTCCACCATTAGCGTGTTGTAATCTGTGGGGGGTCTTCATTACAGAATCCTGTCACCCCGGTTTTGTTGTGATGTATCTGGCTTCCCTGCATCTGATTTCTGTGGCGTCACTTAAAACAGGGGCAATTATTTTATTGAACTCTGAAGTGTATTCATTTTGTGCATGTTAAATCAGTATAGCATTTACGTTTCCACATTATTGGCAGGAACTTCCTAGGAAAGTTGATTTTAATTTAGCCTGAATTGTTTGATTTTTAACTTATATAAAGTACATTGGTTGTTACATACATTTTCTTGGGAAAAGGATCCCCAAATACCTAGTCCTTGGACGGATTGCTGTTATATTTTCGCTGGTTATCAAGAATATTACTTTTGCTGTTTTTATATATTTTTAAATTAAAATAATTACTCTGAGCAATTTGAACACTGTAAACATTTACACTTTATCCCAATATATTAAAAATTCTTATTTTTAAAATACAGTTTTGCTTATTTTAACTGGCAAATAGAGAAGGAAAAACTATTTGTTTATTTTCTTGTTCAGTTTGGTTAGGACAGAAAGTAAAACTGCTTGGTGCATAATTTGTTTGCAAGTTTGATGGCATCTGTGTAAGTGAAAAGAATTACTACTCGGATCGGTTCACTTTAATGTATTACTCTATTATGTATTTTTCATCATGTTACATAACCCCCAATTTTAGATCCTCAAATGGCCAAAACCACAGAATTACTTTGTTGCAAAAGTTATTTTAAAGATTTAAAGGAAGTAATTAGACCAAGTGACTTAAATAAAACAAGAGTTTTCACTCATACGCATAATACACACTTTATATAAGATACTCCCCCAAAAGTGTACATTTATATATCTTCAAAAATAAATCCAAGCAAAAATGTTAACGGAGACTCCTCACTTTAGAATTCTGGAGCTTGAGAGAAGTTTGCTCTTCACAAATTTTGTCTGCGTGCCCTGCAGAAAGCGCCTCACCCCACGCTGCGTGCCTGACGTGAGCTGGGCGCTTTGCTCATTGTGAAGTTTCTAAAACTCTGCGAATGTTATAGGTTCTTCTTACGCCGTGTGATGAAATCGAATTAAAATTTATTTCTCACAGAATGTTTAGTGCCGACCAAGACCCTTGAAAAGATATGATGCAAACAGATTCCAAGGCCTGAAACTGCCCCTTCGATGTCCCTTCACTCACGTACCACGCTGTCACCAGTAAACTAAATAGCCTTCCATGCTTTTCTTTCCTTCAGAACTCTGTTTTCTCCGTAGAGCTCTCATCCCCTCTCTCTGTAAGCAGGTTTGCTACCTATCACACTAAAAAAGTAGGGATGCCCTGAAAAGCATGTAGAATGCATGAGGGTGTTTTCTTTGATTTTTCCGTGGCCATATTGAAAGGAGGGGACTTGATTGCTGGGACAGTGTCCACTGTGCTAGACTTCCCAGTGAGTCATGGGGATCCACCATGACCTGAACCTATGGTTTCAAACAGGGAGAGCAGTGGAGAAGATCACATTATGTGTATGCACACTGTGGAAGCACGACATTAGACTGAAATCTGAAAGGATAGAACATTTAGGTGTAAGTGCTTTATAGGATGTGTGAGCACATACAAACACATGCAAATGAAGCCAGTCAGGCTGTGCGTGTTAAGAAAGTACACAGGAGGGGAGAGCCCCGTAGCTTTCCTCTGGTCCATTGGCCTCGGGGCAAAGGTGGGAGTTTACCTGTTTAAATGATGGGCATATCCAGGCAGTCGAGGACTTACTGGACCTGTACACATTCAGTAGCAACCATACTTCGAGTTCTGAAGGTTGACGAGTGATGTGCTCTGATTCTCATGGGCAGCAGCCGAGCGGAAGCTCCCAGGGGCCCACACAATCACGAGGGTCAACACGCGGTGCTCGCAGTGGAGTGTGCTGCCAGTGTGTTAGGGTGCTGTCTTCTGAGCTCACTGAAGGTGGGCAATGCTAAGTGCTGGTGATGGGTGGGTCCGCTGCATTGAATGTGTTCTGGACTCAGGATGGGTTTATACGGAAGTAACCGTATCATGAGTCGAGGAGTGTCTCTGTAAGATATATATATATAAAATATATATATTTTGCCCTGGCTGGTGTAGCTCAGTGGATTGAGCACGGGCCTGTGAAGCAAAGGGTCGCTGGTTCGATTCCCAGTCAGGGCACATGCCTGGGTTGCGGGCCAGGTCCCCAGTGGGGGACACATGAGAAGCAACCACGCATTGATGTTTCTCTCCCACTCTTTCTCCTTCCCATCCCCTCTCTCTAAAAATAAATAAATAAAATATTTTAAAATATATATATATTTTTAGTCTTTGGAAAAGGGAATTATATATACAAACATTACATAAAAAAATAATACTTGGCAACAGAAGCATTAAAATGACTTCTGTGAATAGCAACATTATGCAAAAGGAAGAATAATCTGTAAAATCTTGTTAACAGACTCATTAACTTGCTCTTTTTAGTTGCTTGCGCATCTATGTTGAGTAGCAAGCAGTGTACCCTATAGTATTCCTTTAAAGTATTTTAATTAGCTCTAATTAAAAATATAGTGTTCTGTTGCTGATATCATGAAGGAATTTGGCAGAAATAAAATGTAAAAAGAACACTGCAGATATATTTATGTCAGAATAGTTTACTACTCAATGACTTCTCAGATATTTAAATTTTTTCAATGTAATATTTGTTTTTCAAAGCAGAAACTGTATACTTCTGATAAGGTATTACCATCCTGATTTTACGCTTGCGTACATTTTTCCTCATTTAATTTTTTTCATCCACTGGATAGATTGGTATTAAGTAAGAAACCCTGTCTGATCAACAATAATAGATTGTTGAATTTTTGTGTCTAGTTGGGTTGTTGCTCTACTAACCACATGATGAAAAATGACAAACATTAACATCTGCACTAAAATATTCATGACAATATCAGGAAACTCTTCTATTGGCTTTTGTCATATACAAATGGAATTAGAGAATTTTAAAACATTAATGACATATATTATTAAATTTTTACCAAGGAAGGTTTTTCTTCTCCTCAATATTTTAATGTAGGAATCAAAACCCAATTCACATCAAACATTAGGTAATAGGGTGTACATTAATATAGGATTATGAGAAAGATTTCTGGATCCTTTCTACAAAAACAAACAAACAAACAAATAAATATATACACAACCGTGAATCAAAGAACTGTCGGCCACTGGGACAGGTCTCTGTCTTAGCTGATGCTGGCTGACAAATGCTCCAATTCTTTGGCAGAAAAGTGGGTGAAGATCAAAGAGCGTAACGGGGAGCTTTCGATGTGTAGAAATGACCTCTTCGTTCAGTTTCGACTATCTGAGCAATCAGTTGTAAGACAGAACATTACTGGCAAAGTGCAGAGGCGTGAATATAGATTCATTGTTCACAGACAACATTTTGTGTCAACTGGTTAGACATCTACGTTTATTTTTCTTCAGTAGTGTGGAATGGGGTTTAAATAGTGCTTCACCAGGGCCATCGATTGGACCAAGGTCTGTCCAGCCCCTGTCATTGAATACACGTTCTGCACTCCGGGCTCTGGTCTCCAGTTTCCAACGTCCAGGCTGAGGCGTGAAGGGCCCTGGGAGTAGAGCTCGCTGAGGACAGGGCTCACCACATCTGCCCACACGCAGCGAAGGCTGGAAACAACAGGCCGTTTACGTGAGATGATGGGGCGCTCCCCACTTTAAAGACTCCGGAAAAGAAGGAAGGACTCAGAAGCGGAGGACGTGTTTGACCCAAAGCTTCCCTGGCCAAACCTTCCATTCCCTCCCGCTTACCACACAGCGAGAGGGGCTGCTGTGCATTCGCCCAGCTGCCCTCGGCAGACCCTGAGGGTCACCCTCGACCTCCCGCACTGCATGTGCCACAGGTCACCACCCACTATTTCTATCCCTCAGGTCACACACTCTCTTGAACCCGCTCTGCCACTTTTAGAAGCAGGCCTCACCCCACGCCCTGGCTTCTGTGACAGCGTCCTCTCCGCCTTGCTCTGACTCCAGCCTCACTGGCCCTCACCATTCCTCCCTTGTGCTCCTTTGGACTCGATCATAAGAAACAATTTTAGATCCACGAACACATGGTTTTTTTCTCTCACATCTGAGCCTTTCCAAGCCTGGAGAAGCTCTTCCCTCCATAAACACCTACTTGCTAAAGAAGGAAAACTCATGCTAAACCCATTCTGTTGTTAAAATCTTTACTGGGAAGCCCTGGC
>PVKM010049820.1:0-10860 GCA_004027735.1 Carollia perspicillata
CAGATGAATTTTATAATACATGAAACAGACATCCTGTTGTTTTTTCCACAAAGGGATTTTGATCTCAGATCAGCCAGAGAAAAATGTTCCACTGGCAGGCAGTAGATGGAAGCTGTGGTTAACAGAGGGCCCGCTTTGACTGTAGTTCGCCTGTGACCGACTGTTGGTGGAAGAACACTGCTAAATCACTTTCAGACACAGAGACAACTTTCTGAAGAACCGAAAGGAAATTTTCTCTGGATCCTGGAGCTCAAGTAAGTGATCAAATTGTGAATGACGGTTAAGGACAAGGCCATCTCCTGCCTCCTAAAGCCTGGTGTTTATGCTCCTTTTAGTTCTAATTCTGTAAGGCCTCCCCAGTCTTTTCATCACAAAGAAGTGATGTCTGCAATGTAGACAGTTAACAGGCAGTGAGGTGTTTCAAAAGAGACCTGCTTTCAAATTTTAGTATTGCATTGCTAATAATTAAAAAATGGCCCTATCTGCCCTGCGTCCCAGAAATGGTGCCCCTGCCCCAGTCTCTTTTGTGAAGAACTCAGAGAAAGCTTACAGTGATGCCAGTGTTTTAGACCTGGTGTAAATGGTTCAGTTGTTAAATATCACTGCCTCCCAAAAGGTTATTATTAAGATTTTAATGTATTTTAAAAGCAGACTTTACAGAAAATAGATTCGTTCAAGTATAATTCACATGCAACAAACTACATACGTTTAAGGTGAATAGTTTAAGTTTTATCTACATATATACCTGCGAAATTATCACTAATCAATATAACGTATCCATCACTTCCAAAAGCGATGAAAAGTTCAAGTACTTTTGTAATTGTTCCCTTCTCTCCATTTTTCCTTCCTTAGCTAACCACTGATCTACTTTTATAGAGATTATTTGCAATTTCTAGAATTTTATATTCATGAAGTCACACAGTATGGACTGTTTTTTCTGTCTGACTCCTTTAACACAGCACAATCCTTTTGAGATTCACACATCTCTAAAAACAGTTTTTATTAATTGTTTCATATATTACATCACATAGATGTAGCACAACTTGTTTTTCCATTCATCATAAATAAAATTTTGAATTATTTCCAGTTGTTGACAAATAAAGTTATTATTAACACTTGGGTACAGGTTGTAATACAGACATGTCCTTTTGTTTCTTATAGTTGGCTTTTAAAAATGAGTGTTTGTCTTTCACAGATGCAAGGTTTGAGTTGCTGATTCTGAGTAGGAGTGATAAAGGACAGAGACACCAGAGCAACTATAGATCATCGAGAGATTACTGCATCTCTTTGGAAATTGTAATCTTTTTTTCTGGATGCTGTCCCAGCCCACCTCCGCAAATGTGAGTAGTCTACTGGGCCAGTGTTGCTGATAATCATTTGTCTTACCTGTCAGATATGTAAAGTATTAAAATATAAAGCACCATAACTTTAATTTTTTTCATATTGGCTTTATGTAGGTCACATAGACCTCTCTTTTTTTTTCAATAGTAGATAGATTTAGTTAGTGTCTAGGACCATAGGAATTTCTTCCTTCAGATCTTGATTCACTTCTTTAGCACATGGCTATGATTTTAATAAAGTCCTATATCTCCCTTTAAGATATATATTACCTGAGCCACTTTTTGGTTGTTGGTTTTATATATTTTTTTTTTACTTATTGACCCTGTGAATCAGCTCATGTTTGTGACTATGAATTAAAGTAGGTTGCACATAAAACATGGGATGACCAGTTAATATTTCAGCAACTTTTCCTTTTTAATAAATAATATATAAAATTGTTAACAAACTTTTTCAGTTCCACCACAGTTTGGTCTTGTCTTAACTATTCAAAGAAATGAATTAAAAAAATACTTTCCTTACTTCACCATGCACATTTATGCATTTGTGGGTTTGTACTTGTCATTTTTTTCCCTCCCCCAATTCATTCAATTGAGTATTCTTTCTGCTCCCTTTATTATGCCTACTGGAGAAAATGGCCATTTAGTAGGTTAAGTTACAAAGTGAGGGATAAAAAGTGAAGTGTGACTTAGTGAGAGAAAGGGACTGAAAGGCCTTTTCTGATCAAACACTTCGGGGAGACATGTCATTTTGTTGAACACTGAAAGGTTGTCTCCTTTCATGTTCTTGATTCAATTTCATGTATCTTGACAATTCCTACTAGTATCTCATAGTCTATAACTTTCTTCTTGTCTTTTTTCCAGGCATGATGAAGCCTAAGTACTCTTATTTTTCTGGGTACTATTTGGGCTTTCTTTTCCTACAAGTGATGACATCAACACCAGGTGAGAACATCTCCTTTTTCTTACTGAGTCACAGCTGTGGAAAGAACCTAGGGCAGACTTCCAGTGTCAGTTCAGCATGGAAAGAGCTTGGAAGTCATCATTGCCTCCTAACATCAAGTGAAAAAGCTGGAAAAGCCCCCCCAAAATCAACAAGTCTTTTTAGGTCCAAAGGGGTAGTGAGGTCATAGGACAAATTGCCATCCCCTAAATGGGCAAGTTAGACAGATGGCAGAGTTAGAAACTCACAACTTTCAGAGCAGAACTCTCTGTGGGAACCAGAAGCAGGTAGGAAGATCTAAGCTGTGACTACTGAATTGCTGGGGGCTCACTGTGGACAAGTCTGAGTTGAAGACTCTAAGAAGGCCCATATCAGTAGGAGAACTCACTTTTGTGAATTTTACCTCCAGGATTTTTACTAGAATCTCACAATGAATATTGGAGAGAAAAAAATCCCCTTATGTTTTAGGCAGAGAAAGGTGAAGAGTAACCCTTTTTTGAAATATGATCTTCCTAACAAGGCCTATCTTCAAGAGAGACTACTTTACCAAAGTCTAAACTATTACTGTTTCATCAGTCTGACTTGGAGGTAAGAAATATCCAACTTCAGCCCAGCTAAGGGTGAGGAGGAGACTGAAATGCACTTATGAAGTTCACAGCCAAGGACATAGGCTCAATAAAAGACTCAGGTCTAATCACAGGGTTAAAGGATACTATCCTCCCCCTACACTTATTCCATCACTAAAAGCCTTTAACCAGATTTCCTTTTACCCATTCTATCATGTTCAGCTTTCAACAAAAAGTTGCAAGGCCTACTAAAAGGCAAAAAATACAGTTTAAAGGGGCAGGGCAAACATCAAAACCAGACTTTGACATAGTAACATTTTGGAATTATCAGATTTGGAATATAATAATTATATTTACTATGCTAAAGGCTCTAATGGAAAAAGCCAGCAACTGCAAGATCAGATGGGAAATGCAAGCAGAAAAATGTAAATTCTAAGAAAGAATTTTAAAAATTATAGAGACCAAAAACATTATAACAGAAATGAAGAATGCCTTTCACGGACTCATAGTAGACTAGATGCAAATGAAGAGAGAATTTCTTGAGTTAGAAGATATATCAATGGAAACTTTCAAAACTGAAAAACAAATGAAAAAAAAAGAGTTTTAAGAGGAAGAGAAAGTCCAATAACTGTGAGACAGTATTAAAAGTGTGCTATAATGTAATGGGAATAACAGAAGAGAAGAAAAAGAGAAAGGAATAGAAAAAAATTTTGAAACAATAATGACAAAGAATTTTCCTAAATTAATGTCAGGCACCAAACCATACATCCAGGAAGCTTAGAGTACACTAAGCAGGGTAAATACTAAAAACCAACCAACCAACCAACAACAATAACAACAAAGTTTCGTTAAGGCATATCATATTAAAACTGCAGAAAATGTAAGAAAAAGTCTTGAAAGAAGCAAGGGTAGGGACCCAGCTCACTTACAGAGCTTACAAGAAACATAAAAAGAAGTTTCGTATCTCTGCCCCTCCTACCAGTCTGGATGGATGTGGTTTCTTCAATTCTGTAGTTACCAGACTTCCATTCAACTCAATTTTTGACAGTTCTGAGTGATGGTTGTTCTAGTTTAGCTGTAATTTGAATGTGGTTGCATGGGGAGGCAAGCCATGTTTAGTTTTGCCTTCTTGACTGGAAGTCCTAAAAATTCTTGGTCATTATAAGGTGTTTGCATTACCTATAAACCTGTATAGCATGGTTTTTCAAAATACCTATTGAGAAACAATTCTCCATTTTTCCCTCCTTTCAGTTACAAAAAACTATCATTCTACTCTCTGCTGCTGTGAGTTTGACTGTTAGATACCTCATATGAGTGGAATTATGCAGTATTTATCCTTCTGTAACTGGCTTATTTAATTTAATACATTATCTTCCAGGTTCATTCATGTTGTAGCACAGGAACCAATTTTATTTTTTAAGTCCAAATAACATCCCAGTTTTGTATCTGTCACACTTTTCCTCTTGTAAAGCCGAAACTGTATATTAAAAGTGGGTTTCTTGTAGACAATATATCATTGGGTTTTGTTTTTTTTTAATCACTCTGACAATCTCTTTTAATTGGTGTACAGAGAACACTGATATTTAAAGTGTTATTGATATAACTAGATTAATATCTAACATATTTGTTACTGTTTTCTATTTGTTACCCTTTTTCTTGGCTGTTATTCTTTTTTGAGGTATGTGGTTTTATTTTCTATCGAGTTAAATTTTATGTGTGTTTCATTTTACTAAATACACATAAAATTACATTATTGATCCTAACTAATTTTGATTATACAGTTCACTAATATTAAATACATAACATTTTTTGTAATCATCACCATGATTTCCTCTTGCATGGATTATCTTTTTCTATCTCTTCACTTTCGATTCATCTGAGTCTATGGATCTAAGTAAGTCTTTCGCAGATAGCATATAGTTGTATGTTGTGTTTTTGGAAGTAATTAATTACTTTTGTCATTTTGTTACTTATTTTTTGTATGCCATTTAGCTTTATTGTCTCTCATTTTCTTCACTACCTTCTTTTTTGAAAAAATATTTTTTAAATTTATTTTTAGAGAGGGGGAAAGGAGGGAGAAAGAGAGGGAGAAAAACATCAAGAGATACATTGATTGGTTGTATCTCTTGCACACCCCCAACTGGCGACCTGGCCCCCAGGGTTGTGAACCAGGCATGTGCCCTGACTGGGAATCAAACTGGCAACTTTTTGGTTTGCAGTCCGGCACTCAATCCACTGAGCCACGCCACCCAGGGCAACCTTCTTTTTTTATGTTTAGTTGATTGTTTGTATTGAAACATTTAAATTCCTTCCTTATTTCCTTTTCTACATATTCTTTAGGTATTTTGGGGGGTCTTCGTGGGGATTGCATTTAAAATCCTAAAATAATAACACTCTAATTTGAATATATAACAGCTTAACTTTAATAACATAAAAAGCACTTTTCTTTAACTGCTTTGTACTTATACCTTTCACTTGACAATACAAAATTATAGCTTCATATATTGTGTGCCCTAAGCATAAACTAATAGTTCTTTTAATTATATTAGTCTTTTTTATTATATAATATAAATTGGGACTTACAAACCAAAGCTACAATAATGCTAGCTTTTAGACTAATAACTTTTTAAAAAATGTATTAGTCTCTTAAATGACATTGAAAACAAAAAGTGGAGCTTGAAATTATTGTTACACCCTGGCCAGATGGCTCAGTTGGTTAGAGTATTGTCCTCATACACCAAGGTTGTGGGTTCAATCCCCTGCCATATCTCTCTCTCTCAAAAAAAAAAAATCAATCAATAAAGAGAAACCATTGTTATAATAATAATAATAGCTTATATAATTGCTCATGTATTTACCTTTATTGGGTAGTTCATGTCTTTAGTTTCAGGTCACTGTTAACTCCCTCGAGCATTGTTTTTATTGTTGTAAGGCAGACCCAATGTTTACAAACTCCCTCACATTTTTCTGGGAATGCCTTAACTTCTTATTCAATTCTGGACACTTGGCTGGACATATGATTCTTGGCTAACAGTGTTTTGTTTTGTTTTCCTTTCAGTACTTTGTATATATATTTTCTGCTGCCTTCTGGTTTCCAAAGGTCTGATGAGAAATCTGTTTATACTCCCTCATATGTGATGAGTTGCTTCTTCTTTGCTGCTCTCCAGATTCTGTCTTTGTCTTTTGAAAGTCTGATTTGAAAGTGTCTACTTGTGATTCTCTTTGAGTTCTTAGTTAGATTTTGTTGAATTTCATGGATGTTTAGAGTCATGTCTTTTATTACATTTGGGGAGTTTTCAGCCATTATTATACCAAATGTTCATTCTGTCTCATTCTCTCTCTCTTCTCCTTTTGGGACTCCCACAGTAAATATATTGGTCAATGATGTCCCACAAATCCCTTAAGCTCTGTTCACTCTTTTCAATCTTTTTTCTTTCTGTTCCCCAGACTTAATAATTTCCATCGTCCTGCTTTTGAGTACATTGATTCTTTTTCTTTCTGTTTAAATCTGCCTTTGAATCCCACCAGTGAATTTTTCATTTCAGTTGTGTTTTTTAGATCCAGAATTCCTTTTTGTTTTCTTTGTTTTTGTTTTTCAGGTTTTTCTTCTTTGTTTTTCTTCTTTGTTTTTCAGGTTTTTAGGTCATTATTTATATTTCCATTTTGTTCATAAATTTTTTTCTTGACTTTCTCATCTCTTCCTATGGTTTCTTTTTTTTGGGGGGGTGTTGAGCATCTTAAGATACTTCTTTTAAAGTGTTTAATTGTAGATCTGCCATCAGGTCTTTTTTCAGAACAGTTTCTGTTTGATTTTTTTTTTGTCCTTGGAATGTGCCATTTTCCTGTTTCTTTGTATATTTTGTGAATTTTTTAAATGGAAACTGGACATTGGAATTTAATGTGTTAACTCAAAACTTTGCTCCCCTCTTTTTTCAGGATTTGTTGGCTTTTGTTATTGTTTTTATTTTGTTTTATTTTATTGTTGTAGGCTGTTTGTGTGCCAAGGATCACTATGAGGTGTTAACTTCAGGTCTCCTCAAGCTTTTATAAGCCTGTCCCTTTTCTTGGACATGTGTAGTCACTTTCTAATCTCCCCCATATATGTATTTGCTTTTGAATATTCTAATCTTTAATGACTGGTTCCCAAAATGGGGAAAGAGAAAAATGAATTGTTACCAAACAGCAAATGGGGACCTGCTGCTGGCTGCCACCCTCTAGGCAAAATTCCAGAGGCAAAAGTTTGGTGTGAAGGAAAGGAGTCTTTATTCAAAAGCTACACAATTTTGGAATAACAGCTTTAGAGAGTAAAATCTCTAACTCTTTAGTTACAGCTTTAATCACTTCAGCCTTTGAATTAAGGCTAAACTCTTTAACTCCTGAGTTCCCCTACCATTCCCCCTGTTAGTTTCTAATTATCTTATGTCTATAGAATTAGTTTATAAAAACTAAAACAGCGTAAGATAACAAAAGCTACACAATTTTAGAAGAACGGGTCTTCTGCTTCAAAGCCCATCCCTTCTAGAGCACCCAAATAAGAATAACCCTGCCGCTCTCTGCTAGGCCAGCCTGATCCTAGGCTGTGCCTGGAGTTTCTCCTCCCATCCAAAATCCATCCACAATACCATCCTTTGGGAAATGCAGGCAGCTGCAGCACGATCACCCAGGCATCCTAAAGGAAGAGAGGCCAAGAACCAGTCTCTGCCCTCCTTTTATTTTAAATCTTCTGGCCCATGATACCACACACTCTGGAAATGTACAGCTTCTCAGTCAGTCTAGTCCTAGACTTTTACCATGGCAATCTCCTTAGTTGCAATGTCCTCCTACGGCCCCTCCCTAATCCTCCCCAATGATCTGATCAGATCTCTCAGTATCAGGAGTGAATGAAAGGATGCTGACCCTTTAAATTCCCTGGATGTCACATCAGTTAGAGAGGACAGGCTTGAAAAAAGAGGAGAAGGTATATTGCAATGGCCACTTGCCTCTTTGTCTTCCAATCTCTGTGGTTGGAAGCATCAATCAGTGATCACAGCACAGATTCCCAATATGTGAAGGCCAGGTTTTTTGTTTTGTTTTCTTTTTTGCCTATTCTGGCCCCCATAATCTATGTGAAAGCTGCTCCAGGGAGAGTTGCACAGCTGCCTGCCATGAGGCCAAGGGTGGGCAATGGGTAGACGCTACTGTGATAGAAGCTGAAATTGACCAAAATCAATGCAATTTGTCATCCATCCTTTCTCCTGGAAGTTGAAGGCCTCCAATAGACCCCAAAGTTCTAAAACAGTTTCCTCAGGCAGATTCTGCCAATGCAATAATTGTCTAAGTAGGAAGTTGTATTCCTGGTTCTTTCTGTGCTGTCATCTTCCCAGAACCCAAGTGAGTATATTTTAAAGAGAATAATGTAGTAACATTGATCTTGTCAATAAATAAAATGTTGATTTACACAGAAGGGTACATTTAAAATGGCCAGGTCAGATGGGAAGAACACAGTATGTCCTTGAATAGATAGCAATAGAGATGCTATTGGCCTCAAATTTATCCTAGTTTTTTTTTTTTTTTATCTTTCTCTACAGATAAGTGGACAGTGATCACTCCTACAGGACACTTGGTGGCTACAGTAGGAGGACAGGCTGAGCTTAGCTGCCAGTTGTCCCCACCACAAAGTGCAGAACACATGGAGGTGTCCTGGTTCAAGGGTAATCATTCCAAGCTTGTTCACCTATACAGAGATGGCCATGAAGTGAAAGGGAACGCTGGCCCAGAATACGTGGATCGCATAGAGTTTGTGAAAGAGGCCATTGGGGATGGCAGAGTGACTCTCCGACTTCATAATATCAGCATTTCTGATAATGGACCATACCAGTGTTCATTCAAGGACAGTGAATTCAGGGGTGTGGCTGGCATGAGCCTGAATGTCACAGGTAGGTTTATGGTGGAACATTGCATGACAATGGTCTCATGTTACAGCCCCATGAGCTGAAATACGTAGAAAATATATCATTTTTCTTTTTATTTCTTGTCTCTTTTACATTTTACACAGTACTTCAAGTGTTACAAATAGTGAGAAAACCCCCTATATCTACTATAAAAATATACTATACAGTAAATAAACAGAGCCGGGTGACCAAATACAGTCTAATTTGTAGCTTGGATGTGAATTTGAGTATTACCCCTTCTTATATTGCAGAATACAAGATTAAGGAGACCCTTTTACTTTCAACTTTCTTTTTTTAATAATAGTTTATTTTTATTATATTTTTCCATTAACATTTATCCCTCTCATACCTTCTTCCACCTCCACCCAACCCTCTCTGCCCCCAGAATCACCACACTGTTGTCCACGTACATAAGTCCTTGTTCTTTTAAGCTTGATCCCTCCACCCCCACCCCCATCCCCACAGCTGTCAGCCTGCTCTCTATGTATGACTCAGTCTCAGTACAATAACTCTCTTGATTTCTGTCTCATTTACCCAGCATTAGGCTTGGAGACACAGATCTATATTCAGACTCCTAGCGCTGAAGGACTTATGGTGGAGTGTGACTCAGGAGGCTGGTTCCCACAGCCCCAGATGGAGTGGAGAGACAACAAGGGAGAGGTAGTTCCGCATTTATCAAAATCCTATTCACAGGACGAAGCTGGATTATTCTACGGGAAGATGATTGTTCTCCTCAGAAACAAATCACAGAGCAATGTGATTTGCTACATTCACAACCCTCTGTCAGGTGAAAGGAAGCAAGTAAATATCTTCTTAGCTGGTGAGTGTTTGGTAGGGTTCGGTTGTCGGTAAAGCAACATATAGAGAAAATAAATGAGATGATTCATGTTAAAAAGCCTTGTACATTATCAAGCAGTATTTGAATGTGAGTCTTTAACATTGTTATGGGTTTTGGTACACAGATATTGTCAGGTGCTGAGAGGAAGACTTTAGAGGAAAAAATTAGAAGGTAACAACAACCCATAACTGAAATATACATTACAGCTTTAAAGGGAAGTTCATTATCTCATTAGACCCTCACAATATTGTCAACACAAGAATATCCAAACCTGTAGAGAATTTTTATGGGTTTATTTGAACCAAACTGATGGCATGCCCAGAAGCAAGATTCCAAATGCTCACAAGAATGACAGCTTTGCAGTTCTTTTTATACACTTTGAATAAAGGAAGAAACATGAGGAAAATTACATGGAGGTGGGAGAAAGCCGGTGGGGGAAATCTCTATGATTAGGTTACATGATACTTAACCAGATTATGTGATCCACTGAGAGTGATCATGCCTCCCAGGAGTCTGAAAATGATTACTCTGGCATTTCAAAGGTCTGCTAATCTAGATGCACAAGAACAATGGATATGGCTTGATTAAGGTGGAAATATACCTTTTGCTAAAAAAGTTACAGGCCTAAGGTATGATTACCCACTATGACCTGCCCAGTTAGGACTTTATGATCAAATCACCCTGTGAGGTTACTTCTGGTCCCTGATTTATTAGAGAGCTCCATTTTCATACACAGTATTCATGTGTAAGCTTAACAAGTTTTTAGCTCAGTGACTTAAAGGATATCATTTACCTTTCTAACTATAGTTTTCTCATCTTAGAAAGAAGTGTAATCATACTTCATGGGTTTTTGTGACATGTTGTAATACAAATGCATTAGTAGAAGCAAAATCTTTGCTTACCATTATTTAATATCTGTACTAACGCTATCTTGAAAACTTCCTGAAAATTCAGTAAGAAACGATTATTATGGCCATTTATAGGTAAATAGATGTGGAGAGAAGCCAGTCAAATCAACAGTAAGTAAAATGTGGAACTAAAGCACGGGTTTCTGATTATTGGTCGATACATCACCTTCGGAAGCCCAGTGGCTGGACATCAAAGGCAAAGAGGAAAAGGCTATGTCTTATGTGTGACAATGATACCCTCAGCTAACACCTACACAGAGAAGTCTAGGCTGATTACGGGAAGACAGTGGTGGGTCCTCAGATGTCACTTCAGGGAGCCTCCTTCTAGTCGGAAGGCA
>PVKM010049821.1:0-10842 GCA_004027735.1 Carollia perspicillata
CCCACAGCATCTCCCATCTTCGGTGTCCTGCTTCTGCCTCACAGGCAGTCCTCCAAACCGTGGGTGGCTGTGCACACCTGCATCAGAATCTCTGAGCTGCTGGATGAAAAGGCAAATGCTGGCCTCTGGGCCAGGCAGGCGGACTCTGAACCTCCACCGCTGGATCTGTGAAGATGCCTTTTGATGAGGAGTTCCAGGTAATTCTGAAGCCACTAAATTCTGAGCATCGATGCCAAAGGAATGAACACTGAGTATTCGTCCAGTTTCTGACAGCCCCATTCACTCCACTCCTCCCCTCCACAAATCCACTTGTCCTGATTTCTCTGCTGGGACGCTGCTGCCACTCTCCTTAGTGAACGTCTCTCGTCTTCCCAGGCCTCAAACAGCAACGCTGTGGGAGAACGTCCTGCTTCCTTCCCTTTAGAGCTCACCTGCGTCTCTCTGTCCTTGGGGTGCCTCAGCCCTCGCTCTCCACCTTCATTTTTAGCACCCAGAGTGTTTGACTGAGGAGATTCATGTGCTTCACCATCTCTCCAATTTCTTGCAGAGAAAAAAAGATTTATTTGTCAACATTTTCAGCTTGGAGTGCGAAGTTTATATTCTTGACCTATTAAGTATCAATGACCTTCCACATTAAGATGTTGATCAAATAAATGTGAGGGGATCTGGAGGGAGGGAGGTTTGGGACTCCACTCAACCACCATTTGGAGGGGAGGGCATACAAGCCTCAGTTTCCTCATAAAAATTAAATTGGCTTTACCTACTTGTGGTCGACTTATTTCGCCCATGGTCATAATTCTTTATCTTCCAAGTATCCATACCCTTCACTACGTGACTGTGAAGTTTCTCACCATAGATGCAGAATTGGTTCCTCCACTCTGTGAATCCGGACCAGCCCCGCGACAGGCTTTGACCAATGAGATGTGAAAACGTGTAATGCAAACAGGGGCCGGAAGAGGCACCTGCACAGGTGAGATGGTGCTCTGGCCCTTCTGCACCCCCTGCAAGAGCATGCCCTGGCTAGCCTGCTGGGGGACTCAGGGTCCAGGAGCCCACTCCCTCTTGCCAAAGCCTGCAAGATCAGCCCACATGCAGCTGACCCCAGACATGAGTGAGCTGGCAGAGCTCAGCAGGACTCATCCTTGTCCTCTCTCATCTGACCCTGGATGTGTGAGCAATGATTAGCTCTCATTGCGGGTTTTGTAGTTTTTTGTCGTGCGGCAGTCTTGCTGTCATAGGATAACGGACACGTAAAACCTCTGGGTTGTTGTAAAGATTAAACGGGCTGGATGCGAGCGTGTTTAGCTCAGCAGCTGGTATCCTCAGAGCACTCGGTAAATAGTAGTTATTGTTGCAGGTATCGACACGGCCCCAGGTTGTCTTCCAGGACGGCATCTTGGGGAATTGGGCTCACAGTCAGTGTCCCTTTCTCCTTGGTTCTGCTCCTGCCCCTCGGCCCATGACACAAAATAGACCCTCGACTTCTGGTAATTTATGGTCACAGAAGCAGGAGGCTACATTTAGACTTCTCGCTTGGAACACTGGGAAGCTCTGCATCCTGCAAGGACTCATCGTTAATTCCACAAACTGTTGTTGAGCCAGCGCTATGTTCTAACACCTCGTGGGTATAGAGCCAAGTGGGACAGAGCCCCGCCCTCTCGGAGCAAAGAGAGTCTGACATACTGGCGACTCCACTCAGTCGTTCATTTACTTCCTAATTTCCTCCTCCATTCAGTACACATGATTGAGCACCGCTTGGTCCTGGGGCTGCAGTTGGTACCCTTATCGTATTTCAGTAAAACCTTCCAGATAGCCTCATTTTAATTTAAAACTTCCAGATTAGGAAATGTGGGCACCAAACTGAAAAAAAAATATTAAAGCTTTGTGTGAGTCAAGCAAAACAAAAAACAAAACCAAGGACTACGGTTTGAGACATTGCCGGCAGGTGTTGTAGCTCTGCTGGAAATTACCTGTATGCGTCTTCTCTCCCCTTTTAGGATGTGAATCCATCTGAGGTGAGACCAGTGGGTTCACCTCGGCGTCTCTCCCAGTGTTCTGCTCTGTGACTTCAAGCAGCAAGGGTCTGTGACTCTGTGTGAAACGAGTGGAGAGACGCTGTGCCTGTATTCAAGGAATCACAAAGGGATCGCGGAGCGGAGACAGACAAGCTGTGCTCACACATGACGATGATGCGTTAACAGCTACCCTACAGGGCGGGCAGGCAGCAGCAATAAGGACCAGCACGTCCTGAGCCCCTGTGAGGCACTCCGCGTTGTGCTAGGTCTGGAGACGGGCTCTCTCGTGCACCCACCCCAGCAATTCTGCAAAAGGCTGTAGCCCAGACGTCGCTTGCCTAAGAATCCTTCTGTGCTCTTGTCTTCTGAGCACAGAGTTTTAAATTTAAAATGGCGTCTACCTCATTCTTCAGAAAGCAGGGGCGGAACCCGCTATCCACCACCAGAGATCACGAGGACGAGGACGACACTTTGGAACTGGCTCCTGCTGCTGTCCTCAGTCTCTGACGGACTCAGGCTCTCACTCGTCCGGTCTCCCGCAGTTTGTTTATTCTCACACAACTCACACAGCAAGACGGCCCCTCCTCCTCTGTTTCTCCAAGGCGATCACAGAACAAATATTTTTCCGAGTTTACTGAAGATTTAAGATTAACAGGTAAGGATTTCATTAAACAGACTCTACAACGAGGTTCCTAAAATAATACTTTGACATACTTTTCTTAAAGTCGCTTTACCTTTCATAACATTGGGGCAATGTTACTGCTTCTGCTTCTCCTCCTCATTCCTGATTACTGTCCCCCTAGGTGCACAGGGCCCCCTTTCTCAAGACTGTCTCAAATATACATACCCCGTCTTTTTCATTACTACTCCCTGCTTCTCAGGCTATCCCCAAGGACTCTCACTGCCTATTAAATTCTTAGCAGAATAAACCATTTCTTGAGTCCATGGTTAATTTTATGTGTCAATTTGTCCAGACCATGGTGCCTAATTCTTTGGTCAAGCCTCAGTCTAAATGTTGTTATGAAGGCACTTTTTATTTTACTTTTTCCCTCTCTCTTTTTTTTATTATTGTTCAAGTATGATTGTCTCCATTCCCCCTCCCATCCCCACCCACCTTCCACCCTTGGTCCTACCCCCCGTTGACTTTGTCCATGGGTCCTTTATACATGTTCCTTGATGACCCTTTCCCTTTCCCCCATTATCCCTCCCACCTCCCCTCTGGTTATTGTCAGTTTGTTCTTAATATCAATGTCTCTGGTTATATTTTGCTTGCTTTTTTGTTTTGTTGATTAGGTTCCACCTATAGGTGAGATCATATGGTATTTGTCTTTCACGGCCTGGCTTATTTCACTTAGCATAATGCTCTCCAGGTCTATCCATGCTGTCGCAAAGGGTAGGAGCTCCGAAGGCACTTTTTAGATGTTATTAACATTTAATTAAGTAGATTTTGAGTAAAGCAAATGACCCTCCATAATGTGGATGGGTCTCACCCATTCGGTTGAAGACATTGAGAGGAAAGACTGACATCCCCACAACCAGGAGGGAATTTTGCCCCCAGACTGCCTTTGGAATCAAGGCTGCAACATCAACTCCTGTTAAAGTGTTTAGGCCGCCTGCCTGGAGATCTTAGACTTACCAAACCCAACAATCACACTCACCAACTTTTAAAAGCAATCTCTTTATGTATATTTTGTGTATGTGCACTTGTGTGTGTGTCCTTTATTGCTGGAGAACCTTGACTGACACACCTCTTTGTCCTTGCTCTGCTCTCCCAGTTCTGCCCGGGGCAAAGAAGGTCATTATCATTCATACACGGTTGGTCCAATCAAGGCATACTGGCAAACAGAGCCAATTAACCCCAAAGGTATTTTTCTAATCCCTAAGAAAGCAGAACAAACCAGAGGCAGAGGGCTGTTGAAGAGCATTTTCCTTCTTGAAGAGAGTTTAGTTTTGCTTTTGTTTGTTCATTTGTGAAGCATAGAAGATGAAAATCAGAGGGGTTGGTTTATTTCCCCCCAGCTGTTAAAAGACCACCCTGAATTCGTGAACTTCAGAGTTCTTGTCCCTCCACCACACATCACTGTTCCAGTAATGTCAAAAGCACCAGGAAAGAAACACAGGGTGCATCTTTGTCCAGTCGGGGAAAGCTTCCCTGAGAGATGCAGCTGCTGGGACCACGAAGGATGAGTTGTCATTTCTAGGGATGGGGGGTGGGACAATGGCAGGAGAAAAGGCAGAAGATTCATCTGTGGGACTAGCGAATACAGCAATCTGGCTGAAACACAGCATTCACTCTGCACCCGCTGCCTGCTGCCTCACCCACACCCCACATGGGCCACTTCTCCTCTGATCCCCTTACTTTGAGCCCCTGGTGTGTGATACACACTGTGAGAACAGTCTGGAGAGCTAGAATGACCACGGCTATGAACGTCAATATCCAGACCATAACTTCAGGGGGAAACTAACATGGATAGCAGTCGTATTCAAATCTTAAGTGCCATAATACGTCTACTGTCCCCGGCCCCCTAACTTTGGCACTACTTAGAAGAAATAGAATGAAGAGCCTTAATTGCATAAAAATCAGGATAATGACAAAGACATAATTCATAATTTGCAGCCCCTCTCACATATTAAGCAACCTGCAAAGCATATCAACTTTGAAGGTCGTTGGTAGAATGTGAAAGACACTGAGCAGAGTTAAATCACTTTTCTCTCAAGATTCCAAAACAGTCCAGTGCAGACATGTTACTGTCCATCATCATGAAGATGTTACTGCTGAAGAACTGTGTAAAAATAGGTGAGATTTCAATGGGCTCTGTTGACCTCGAATTGCTCTCTCCTGCTCAAGATGCCACTGGAAACCGCACACTTGCAGTGACTTTTTAGTTTGAGGCTTTGATCCCTGAGCATGTCCTCTTCTGCTTAGAGTCCTTTGTGGCTTCCCATTTCTCTTAGAAGATGAGACAAATGATGCAGACAGGAGCCAGAAGGCGCAGGGTCTCGTAGGCCATGAGAAAGGCATTGTTGGTCTTCATCCTGATAGTTTCCCTTGAACCCTCTCTGCCTGAGCCTGGCTGTCATGGTGCCCATCAGTTTCCATAAGTACCGCATGCCTTCCACACCCCCACCCCCACTAAGTGTGGCACAGTCTTAGTCCTCTGCCCAAAACGCTCACCCTCCACTCTCCTGTCCCATTTATTTCCTACTCATAGTCAGATTCAGTTAGAAGGCCGCTTCCTTGTAACAACAACATGATAACTTTCACTTGCATCAGTGATAAGAAACACGTGTAGACACAGCCTTGCTTCAAGGTAACATGACTTGCTCCCCATCACAAGGCTAGGTCTTCTCAAGGAGAGGGCGCCCACCTCAGTCACTTTCGTATTCCGTAGTCAGTCCCTGTCACAAGGCGAACACATTGGGGGGCGTTTTAAAATAACTGCATAAATGAGCGAATTACTGAGTCCACTAAACATATTCTCACAGACTTTTTCTTGCTTGTTTAACTTTTTCAACAAATTGAATATTTTGTTACATGTAGGTAACATGCTTAGGGAGAAGTGCACATATCATCGATGGACAGCTTGATGAATTTTCCCACAATGGACACCTCTGGCCAACAACCCCCAGCTCAAGAAACAGGACATTCGCAGTGCTTCCAGACAGTCTCCTCTCACCCCCTTCAGCTCCCTATCCACAACCCAGGGTTACCAGTCTAGCAATTTCCACCACAGTGCGCCTCTTTTTCAAATAATGCATTCATACAGCGAAGAATTCAAATCTTCAAAAATACATACAGTGAAAATTAAATGATTTTGACCTTGTTCTGTGCTGATCTTCCCCAGAGGCAACTGTTGTTAACAATTCATTGTGAAGCTTGCTGAAACTTCCTTTGTGCACGTCAGTATATACCTATTCGCTTTTGAATCACTTTCTGCAGAAGGGCTGTCTTTGGGTCAACTGTAACCTTTCATTTTGGCTCTAAGCAGGCATGCTAAAGTTCAGCATTTTGTATGGTCTTGAGGGCAGTGTGCTTCTCAAGAAAAATGAGCTCACCCTGGCACCTAGGCTGCCACCTTGCTTTGCCCACTGGCCTAATGTCCATCTCCAGTCCATCCCTCCTGCCTGGAGCACCTGCTGAAGGACAGGACATGAGCCTGGCTGGGAAGAAAGCAGTTCTTGAAAGCACACGAGTAATCGGTCCTGGGAGGTGGAGTTGGCACCCAGCTGCAAAAATCTGCCTCCTGTTTACAGCAGAGATGACACAGGTGAAGGATTCACTGGCCGTGGAAGAGTGTGTTTCGGGTGTCAGTTTCCAACTGTGTGTCCGAGGTCTCTGATCCCTGGAAAAGGCCAAGTGTGAAGTGCCCACCTCTTTGGAACTGCAGCCACTCAAATGCCGAGGCACCATGTCAGCTGACTGTCAATAAACCCAAGGCAGTGCCATGCTGTTGACATCACCGCCTGGGAGAACAGCCAGCCTCCCTCATCCTATATGCTGATGTGGTACCTTCCAAATCACCTGACCCCAGAATGCACTCTGAACCCAACAGGCAACCAAGGGTGACAGACAAAGCATGCTTTTTGAGGTTAGGGAATGTGGGTCCAAATTATGCTCCACAATTTATAGGCCCTGTGACCTTGAAGAGGTCACTTAGTCCCAGAATTTCATAATGTGTACAGAGAAAAGGAAAGGATGACTTACCTTGTCAAGGTTATTCAAGAGATAATGTGTGTAAAACCACCCAGCACAGAAAGAAAATGGGACTTCTACAGGTTTAATACATATATATTACTTTGCTCATTTTACCTTCCAAACAGGGCTATTGGAATTAAATTCAGGTGTTTGTGAGCTCAGGGATTAGGAGATGGTTTTCTTTAACTGAGCTTGGGGCACAGTGGGCACTCAGCGAGGACTTGTAGAGCAACTACAGCTAAACTCCAAATAATCTGCTACCCTGGCTGGTGGGGCTCTGTGGATTGAGTGCCAGCCTGCAAACCAAAGGGTGGCTGGTTCGATTCCCAGTCAGGGCACATGCCTGGGTTGCAGGCCAGGTCCCCAGTAGGGGGCATGCAAGAGGCAATCACACATCAATGTTTGTCTCCCTCCTTCCCCCTCTTTCTAAAAATAAGTAAAATATTTTTTAAAAAACCTTTTTAAAAAAGGGACCTGGTAATAGTCGTTGAAGTTGTTATATAACACGTACTGCTAAGTGTCTCACCTGTGATCATTCATTTTATCATCACAAATAAACATATGTCCCTGTGATAGGTTAGAAAATGCAAGTGTTCATTCAACCTGGTCAGGGTTGGTCAGGGTTGGTCAGGTCTCCTATGGCTTAAGGACTGTGGGGAGACAGATACGAAAACAAAACAAGGCCTTTTTTTTTTTTTTGCTCTACTATGGGAGAGTGTCTGTGGAGCCGAGAACTTACGTTCCAGCTTTCCTTTCCCTCCAGCTGGACTGAAAAGGAATATCTGTCTGCCGCCCACTGGAGCACACACAGGGCCTGGCACAAATAGTGCCCTGTTTTTATTACAAAATTATAAGCATGTAATTCTGTACCATAACATATCACACTCAAGCACACCCTATGACATGATAGGTGAAGTTTTCAACTTAAAAGTATAAATTACTACACCCATATTATTACCCTACCAACCACACTCAAGCAGGCCTTACTTCTGCAGGACACTGTATATCTTATCAAGCTTTCGGATGCACTAACCACGTCTGGCTCCTTTGGTCTAATTAGGATGACATCGTCAGCATTGTGGACTGGTGTGATGTTCCGCAGAATGTCCAGTTGGTCATGGGCTCTTCGCACTAAGATCAAATATCTCAACATTGGGCGGGAGAGTTTGCGCAGCCTGGGGCAAGACAGCAAATACACGCTGCTGTCCAGTCCAGCTGAATGCATCTCTTCCTGGGAGGAATAAGACTGGACTTGCCACATTGATGGTTACAGACCGTGTTCCTGGAGACACACTGACCTGCTGCCATGAAGATCCCGCGTCCAGCCCAACGGCTGTAATTGGGGTTATTATTTGGATGAGTTAGCAGAAGTCTACCGTCACCCTGCAAAACCTTTCTGGGTGTTGCAGGAGCCCGCTTGGGCAACTAAGTCGTGAAAGGCTGGGAACCACCAGCCCTTCATCTTTTAAGTGTTTAAAGGTGATGTTAATTTCTGCCATTCCCTCAGTGTGTAGATGGTTTTATGTGGACTGTTCAGCTGTGGAGCAGGTAACTTCAGAGCCTTCCACTTGGCATTCCCCATTACAACAGCTCTTTCCTCACAAGCCCAGCGGCCATCGTGAAAGTTGTGGCAACTACCTGTGCTGCGTTAACAAAGTGCCACGTGCTCTGTGGCTCACACGAGGGAAATTTGTTCCCTCACAGTTGTGGGGGCTGGAAGTTAGAGATCAAGATGGACAGGGTCGTTTCTTCTGAGGCTTTTCTCTCCTTGGCTTGCAGATAACTGTCTCCTCCTCATATCTCCCCTCTGTGTGTGTCTGTGTGTCTGTCTCCTGTTCTTATAAGGACACTAGTCACATTGGAATAGGATCCACCCTGACAACCTCATTTCACCTTAATTACCTCATTAGAGGGTCTATTTCCAGTTACAGTTACATGTACAGTTACATCTGAGGCCCTGGGCGTTAGGACTCCAACACATAAATTTGGAGAGGATATGTCCGACTCACAGTAGAAGTTTATTCCCATGGTATCATTGGAGACCAGAAAAATGACCACCTGGTGTGTCCATGGATCAGTCATTGGATGCAGAACCACCTGAGAAAGAAGAGTGACCTCAGCTAACAGGACTTTCTTCAGCCGAAGCCATTTGTACAGGGGATTCAAGGCTGAGGGCTGTCTGTTGGCAGCACCTCTGTAACTGTAGGATTTCATTCTAAAGTGGCTCCTCGGTGTGACACATCATAGCATCCACCACACAATGCTTGGGCACTTCGATGACATTCTCATTGACTAGTCAATCTATTTGTTGACAATTTTCTTGAACACTGTACAAACTCAGATTCTAGTTAATGAAAAAGTATACTACCCCTCCCATGTGATAAATGTACTATCATTGCTCTAAGCTTTTGTGGTTTTCATCAACGAGCGACAATCCAGGTGGTAAAATAAAACAATAAACACAGGATCAAAAACTCCTGACTTCTTATGCCCCTCATAGAATATCCTTGCCACTTTCAGAGTGGTCCACGGACCAGCAGCAGCTGCGTCCCCCGGAAGCTTATAGACATGCAGGATCTCAAGTCCCACCTTGGACCTACTGAATTGGAATCGGCATTAAAACAAGGTCTCCTCTGGTTGATTCTTATTCTCATACAGTTTGAGCAGCTCTGCTATGGATGACCTTGGGCAATTAATTAACCTCTCTGAGTCTGATGTTCATCTGAAAAAGAAGGCAATTATAGCTAGGAGACCCTCAGATTCCCTTCAAGTACTCAAATGCCAACAAATCTGAGCAGAGTTTGATCTTTAAAAGTAACACTCCCATAGAAAATGCATTGAACTTTTAGCCCTCCTTATGCATGAACATTCTGCCTCCTGCAAACTTGACTTCCATCTGTAACTGGCCATTAAAGTTATGGTTGAAGGGAGACATCTGATAGCCTAAATGTAAAAGGCATTCTTGTTAATATGTCAGCTCTGCACCTTAAGGCTAAAGCAATTTAGAGGTGCCTCAGGGTGATGTGTAAATGCGCTAGACTGGTGAAGTTGGAGAAGTGATGTGGGTGAGACCTGCAAGGTCTATTATCGGTTTTACCATTTAGAGAATTGCCCCTCAACAGAGGATGAAAGACTCCCGGTTAGCTGGTGTAATTTATGGCCATACTTCATTTAGATCCAGCCATCAGCAAGATAGTGAGGGTTGTGGGGGGAAGTCCTGGGATTAATGGAAGGATGGAAGTTTTAAGGTTGAACACCAAATTGTCATCCATCATCTCTATAAGAATCACCTGACGCCCCAGGCCCCCTTCTAAACTGAAATTTCCCAAGTGATTGCAAACCCCAAAGGCCTTGAATGGTGATGGGCACATAGAGTTCGATATAAAAAACTGCAAGTCTAAGTTCACCATCGAAAGATGTGCCCGTTCTTACCCCCTCAGGGTTGGTTACCACCCACGAGCACAGCCTCACTTCCACTCACCAGCCTTCAGACTCTCTCCCTGAAGGCTTGGTTGTTTCTGTTTTTTGTTGTGTGTGGGCAGACAACGCCTCTCCACCTGCAGGCCAGGCACATCAGCAATGTGGGGACCAGGCAGGGGCCAGATCTGGGAGAGACTTTTAATTACAACAAGGATTTGGGACTTTATCCCAGGGCAATGGTGATCTGTCAAAGGACTTTAAACAAGGCAGTGCAAAGAACTTTCTGGCTAAAATATGGAGACCTGAAGAAAAATTCAGCTGGAAGATCAGTTAAGAGATCTCCAGCTTCTAGTCCAGGGCTTTTATAATACAATCTGCTTCCTTTTGATGACCACATCCCCTAGGGGTTGAGTTTAGCATCACACAACAGAAAATCCATATAATGGTGGCTTAAACAAGTTTTTTTCCTTGCATAACTAGAAATGCAAGAGCAAGTGTTTTTGGGTTTGGTTTATTGGCTTGAGGATGTCAGGATGAAGTCATGGTGGGTACCTGGTTGTTGTCCTCATGGCCACAAGGTATTCTAAACTGAAGCATCCTGCCTACATGCCAGATGAGCAAATAAGTAAAGTGGAAAAATAGATACTGGGCAGCCACAGCCACTTTTAAAGGATCCTTCATGAGAGTCCAGCCAACAATTTCTGCTTGTAT
>PVKM010049822.1:0-10868 GCA_004027735.1 Carollia perspicillata
TGACACGTGCACACGCACGCCGCTTGGGGCCACAGCCCTCCCCTCTCGACCCGGACAGGCTTGGCCGCTGGGTCCGGCTGCCTCCAGTTTCCCGCCACACAGCAGCCTCACCAGCCCCTCGCTCATCTTGTCCGCTTGCTTCAACTTCCCCAGTCTCTCCAAGTGTCCCTCTGACTACTCGTCTTTTTGGTCCGTTTCATTGTTGGATTGTTTTTTGAGAGAGAGAGAAACACTCATTTGTTGTTCCACTTATTTATTCAGTCATTGCTTGATTCTTGCATGTGCCCTGACTGGGGATGGAACCTGCAACCCGTGCCTATCGGGGCAACACCCTAAAACCCCTGAACCACCCGGCCAGGGCTCCTTTCGGTCTGTTTCTGTGCATTTCTGCTAAAGGCCTTCTCCGACCCTTCCCCAACTTGGGTTAGGCTCTCCCAACAGCCTGTACTTTCCGTTGCAGCACATCACGTCGCCCATCCATGTTCGTCTGCCATGCCGTCTCCTCTACAGGACAGTTCGGGAAGACTGTGTACTTGTCACAGCCACACACACCTAGCGGAATGCAGCTTACGGTAACCGCCTCCCTCGCTCATGGCTTCGCGTTCTGCAGTTTCGGTCGCCCACGGTCAACTGTGGCATGAAAATTTTAAATGGAGAGTTCCACGAGCAAACAGTTTGTAAGTTTTAAATTGCATGTCGTTCCGAGTAGCGTGATGAAGGCTCATGCCGCCCCACTCCGTCCCGGCAATGAGCCTAGGGTCCAGCGCCCCCCACTTCCCTTCACCCCGTCACGTGGGCTGTGTGTCAGCTCATGTGGCCACAAGAAGGGCGAGGTGGGCGCTGCACAGTGAGACAGTTTGTGAGCGAGTCCACATTCACACGCTTATCACAGCATGTTGTTGTGACCATTCTGTGCCGTTCGTAGTTACTGTCAGTCTCTTCCTGTGCCTAACACACAGAGTAAACCCGATCACAGCGCTGTACGTCTAGGAAAACGCATGGTGTGTAGAGGGTTCGGTGCGCTCCGTGCTTCCAGGCACCCACGAGGGGCCCCACAGCATATCGACTCCTGTGCATGCTTGTTCCACAAAGATCCATTATTTCAACATAGTTCCCTGTTATGTTAAAGACTGAACTATATCTGGAAAACATCCTCCCAACCAATTTAATCAGCAAGCACCTCATCAAGAGAAATGGGAGAGAATCACTCAAACTGATAAAAAATGAGTAAATATCACACAATAGGAGAGTTACACTTTTTTGGAAAAAAATAAATAAATAGTAGCACTCCTGACTCAAAGAATGGGTTCTCTGTATCGGCTTCTGGAGCAGGGCTAAGAATGTGCCAGTCGAGCAATGCTTGTATTCAGATAAGAATGCGGTCTTAATACGCTTCCTCCTCACAGAGCTTTCACCCCTGGGTGGCTAGTCTAATTTAGAGTCCAAGTAAGAAGATGAAAGAGTAGAAAGAATAAGCCCATTCAACTTCCACTGGAATAAATAAAAATTAGTATATGTTAAATATCAATTATTATTTTTATGTAAAGATCCTATCCTTTTTACTTCTTGACTCCAACAATGCTGCTCTAATTTTACATTTCTCCTTGAACTAAATATCAATAAAAATAGATATTTAGATGTTTTCAAAGATTTTGTTTTTGCTCTTCCCACCCCACCCCGACGTTCTGCAGGGATCAAGTTTTTTCTGTTACATATCAGTAATACTATTATTTCTCTTAGCAAAACAAGAACACAATACACAAAGTATACTAGAAATATCTGGTTCTTTTTAATCAGCTACTGATGGTATAATAAAATAAATTTAAGTGGCACCTAATTTGAACATTTAAAATAGTTCACTGAAGGGTAATCTACAACACAGCATGTTAAGCCTAATTGTTAAAATAAACCTTTTTTCCCCAAGAAAAGAGAAATAAAGGCATGACCAACCATTTGGGTCCATTTGGACACTTACAGGTGATTTTGTGGGTACACTGGCAGGCACAGTGCTGAAAAACCAATCCACTGGATTTAGAAATAATGGTGAGACAAAACAGGAAAGCTATACATTTCAGAGTTAAAGAAAAATATTCACCAAATATCGCAACAGATCTTTTAATGACAATTTTTTAACATTAGCAGGATTGTTTTAGGGAACACCTTTTTCTTTGAACATTTAACTAAATGTTCAATGTATTAAATAATTTATAGAGAGAAATAAATTTTGTGTTCTGTACAAATTAAAGGATCCATGAATACACCCCCCACCCCCCGCCAAAGCTCAAATTCGCAATGGTCTCAGCAGAAAATAAACAGTCCACAATTGAAACAGAATTTATAGCAGTACAAAAGTTTACAGAACTCCTCTCATATCATTTTTCCTAACAGCAAAGATTACAATGACAGAGCTGACTGATCAGAATGTAAAAATATTTGTGCAAAACCGCATTCATTGTTCTTATCATTTAATAGAGGTAAAACCTAAGAACACACATCGACGATAATGAAGAAAAACTACACTGAAAGTAATTCTATTTGAGATTTCAAACCACATAAATTCTACTTCTAAACACAAATGAAGACGTGGCACCAAGAGCAGCAGGAGCAACAGACGACTCGGCGACGCCGCCAGCCGCGGAGGCTGACGCTGGAGCATGCGCAGCCCGCCTCCGCCCCAGCACCCACCTTGCGAGACTGGAGACAGCTGCAGGGCGTACAGCTCCCAGCAATGTCTGTCTTCTGGAAATTTGGAGAACATCAATGGCATATTTAAGAAAGTCCTTGCCCCCTTTCAAGGAGTGTTTTCTTGCATCCCTGGAAATCCTCAGAAGAGCTGAATCATAGACTCTCTGGATTTCCCTACACCAATCCACTTAACTGGGGGGGAAACGAAAAAGGAGAAGAAAGTATTAATTCATTTATACTGTTCGCACTTTGAAATGAACAGACCCCCACTCTTCTCACGGTCTCCAATTAACTCCAATTAGCTGTATGTGCATTTTGTTCTGTTCTGTCAGCAGACTGACAGCATTTCTAAGCCACTTTCTAAGCCGTTGGAACGTGCAGTTGAGATCCAGCACAAGAGTGGTCTGCCTTACGGGTTCCTGTTTTAATGGCATGAGATTTACAGTTCCTCATGGTTAGGCAAAAAGCCTGGCCCAAGCCAGCAGAGACCTAAAGAACCTTTGATCAGGTTCCTAAATAACCAGACGAGATAAGCACCTTCGATGAATGGATGATGCTAAGAGGAAGGACACTGGTCTCACTGTAACTTCTATGTCTCATGAAGGCAGACGCGTCTGGAAGAAGTACTGTTTTGACTTGCACAGCCTTAGGAACTGCCTGCTGCACCAGCCTGTGGACATCACATCTCTCCCCATCTGCACCTCATGGGTAAATCCTATGGTATTTCACAGACATCACGGTTAAGTTCACTGTTGTTTCTATTTCAAAAACAACTCACTATGAGGAATTGAGTTCACCGAATCTGACATCAAGCTAGAAGGGGCAGCTGGCAATATGGACACCAACATCCATGTTTGAGATGAACCACAAATAAAAATGAGACACAATACAAATTCGGAATAATCAGAGATTATATGGAGGATACGCCCCACCCACCTCACTTTCTGTCTCTCGAATCTCCATCAGTGCAAACAGAAAAAGCAAAGGCTTAGAAGAAACTCTTCACATAACTAGTTACAGCCATAACTTGGTTATGACTAATTCCCTGGCTAGCTGACATTTGTTTTTTCATATAGAAGTTTTATTCTTTATGTTTTTATTCTTATGTTTTTCCAAATCAGATTTCCTATTTTCTGTACCTATTATTTCCTAACGTCTGAAACTCCCCCAACTCTCGAGGGTGGTTGAACCCCAAATGAAAACCAACAAACCAGCTTCGGTGGCGATGAAGATACAAAAGGGTTGGTTATGGAGGCGGGGGGAGAAACAGGAATCAGGGTCACGGGGTGAAAAACAGACCAACGGAGAGAGAGGTCAGAAACAGTGAGAAGCAATCTACTGTCTTCCGGCACATGAGGGATTCAAGAAAGATGATCATATTTACTCTAAAGAGCAAAAGTATTTTACGTCTTCCTGGGCATCTGTGCAAATCGTAAGCACTCTATGAATAATAATCTTTAAACTAATTTCAAAGGTAGACAGTTAAGTCCAGAGTAGAAAAAGCTCAGATAGTTGTTCATGAAGTGTTTATATTTACCTGGAGTTTGAAGCTCATCTTCAATAAATCGAACATAATTCTGTGCATTAACAGGTAGTTCTTTAAACGTCCTTGCATTTGATATGTCTGTGTTCCATCCTGGAAGAGTCTTATACTGAACTTCAACTTTATTTAAGACTTCTTGGTTTGCTGAAAGTTAAAAAGTAAGCATATCTGGCCACAGTGTATACTGCCTATCGTCAAACAATTTTTGAAATGTCATAGGTTCCCAATCTCTCAGAGAAATCTTTGAAGCCAGATGCGTTTTGGAATTTAGAAGTTTTCAGAGCTTCGAAAGCTAAAACGGTGCATTTGGGGTCGTATTTTACAACCAGACATGTTTCTGCAGCAGCACGGGATCATTCACCGTAAGCAGGTAGAGCATTAGCTTCGACACCAGGTCAAGTAGGGTTTTGCTGTCAAATGAGTTTCGGTGCCAAACTTAAAACTTTGGATTCTCGGGGATTTCTAGATTTCCACACCCTGGACCCGTGTGGTGCCAGCAGTCCCACAGAAAGGAGGCCAGCACACTTACTCTCACCGGGGAAGCCTGTGGTTCTGTGACTGTGCACAAAAGCTTACACGGAACCTTCCTCCCGCACCTCACCTACCCACTTCCTCTGTGACCCCTCACAGAAACCGAAAATGCACTAACACCAGACCAGCGTCTTTGACTAGAGCCAGGAGGAGGATGCCGCACCATATCCAGATTTCCCCCTTCTGGACAGAGACACGTGCTCCCCTAGCCGGGGGGAGCACTGCCTGCTCACGACTCCCAGTTACAATGTCCCCGGGAATGCCTGCCACCCAAGAGAGCTGCCTGCCTGGAGCAGCCCATATCCAGCGGCTTGTCTCTGTGAAGGTGTCAAGGACCAGGCCACTTACCTAAATTTGGGACAACTCTGAAGGGTCACTCTAGCCCCAGAGCCCCCATGGGACTGGCTGAGGGCTTCTTTGCCCTTCAACTTCTCCCTCTGCCTCGTCCTGCTTTCCTATTACACGCTATTGCTCAGAGCACTCAGAATAAACCACCTGCAGGCAAATCTATCAGAGTCTGTTTCCCAAGGGATGCAACCTAAGACAGCTGGTGCCAGGAGGGGCTCGAGGGAGAAGGCCCAGAAGGCCCTAGCACGGAGCTGGAGCACGGCCGACTGGCGGGCAGTGAGGACCCCGGGGGTGATAGGCAGAGCATGGGTAGCCTTAGCATGTTGTAGCCGTGCAGTTGTTAAAACTCGCAGGGGAGGGGACCTGGGATGCCATGCTGGTGGCAAGTGCAGCACTGGCAATATCTGAAACCCTGAGAGACAAGCACAGGGAACAATGGATTAGAGGAATCCAGGTGAAGGCCATTCGAGAACCAGAGGAAGGTGGCGAGAGACTCAGTTTATACCAAGTGTGAGGGCCAGCACCTCGTGGGCAGCAGCTTCCAAAGAGAATCTCATCTCCTACAGCAGAGGGCAGAAAAAGCTGAGGCCTGGGCCTGGGGTTAATTAAACAGACAGCAGAGTCCCAGAAAAAGCTGAATTCTCAAATCTAGCAAATTTGCTCTGACAAGGTCAGAGCCCTGTTTGGGAAAAAGTGGGACCCTAAGACATTACATAGGAGCTGCTGCACTGAAAATTCCCACATTCTTAGATTCGCTAATGGCCTGCGGACCCGCCCCCTCTTCCTGCTGAAGGCCAGGGCTTCCCCTTCCTTGCTTGAGAATAAGGAGGCGGAGGCCTCTGCCTCACAAGGCAGTCCGTGTCCCTCTCAGGACCTACCTTTACCTCCCCTCCTGACCAGCAAATAATACCGAAGGCCGAGTCACAACGTAACTTGGCCGAGGGAGCGCTGGATCTGCTAAGGGAGGAGAGGGACTGCATTCGGGAAGGATCTGTGGGGCGGAGTTGACAATTACTACTCAGAGCCAAGAGGCGTGCATGAAACTGGAGCCGGAGGGCGGATCATGAGAGGCAGTGGGTGGTGGAGCACGGGGTCAAAGAAGAAAGGGCGCTGCTCTGGGAGTGCCCTCCATGACTCATGACACAAACACACGCTGAGCACATCCGCTAGGAATGTTCCTGGAAGCTTCAATAAAGTGATGACCCACACCAAGGAGATGTGTCGGAACTGCTCGAGGTAGGTGACAGAAGGAATCCAGAGACTCGGAGGGGCTTCCATTTCCAGCCGTGATGGAGCATGCAGTTCCAGACTCGCTCCCAGCATAAACAGTAAGAGTGGACAAACTACACGACAGCTCCTTCCAGGCGATGGAAAACAGCCAGCACAGAACCGCGAATTCGCCAGCAAGTCTCGAAACCACTCAACTTGCTACCCAGGGACAATTGCATGATGACTGGAAGTCAAGACACTGGCATGACACTGCAGCCAGCAGAAAAGTGGTCCACTGGCCTGAGCAGGCAAGTGTCATAGTTCAGGGAAGCCAAAGCAGCTAGAACCAAGGTCAAGTGTCAGGCAGGAGGAAGCTATATACAGAGGGGGACCCCATGCCTCCACCCCAGAAGTCCGTGTCAAAGTCCCGTGGCTACATCTCCACTGTACAGGCAAAGCATGGGACCATCGGAGGATCGCTGGACAGCAGCTGCCACACAGGCAAGAGGGACAGAGAGTCCAGAGGGGCTGGCAGGAGGGAAGGGACAAGGTGCATCGCAGCTCCAGCACCGCCAGACTGGAGATCTCTTTGCCCCTCAATAACTCTCCAAAAGTGCAGCCAAGCCACCAGAAAGGTGCTCACTGAAAGTGAAAACCACACTCCAGAGTGAAACCCGCTGCGGGCACCCTTAACCGAGCCCCACACCCAGATCCCCGCCCAGGCCCACAGAGAAGACAGAATCTGGAGACTGGCTCGCAGTAGGGCAGAGGTTCGGAGAACACCCTGGGCTCTTCGCATGACTATACTAACAGAGCGTGCACCAAGGTATCGCAGTTCAAGGGGATCAGCCAGTAATAGGAGCGCCCCTACAATAGGATCCAATGTTCGTCAAGGAAGGTAGCAGAATCTCGGTCTCTGCGCCATTCAGACAAAGTCATTAGACGTTCTGAAATGGACTCAGAACCGAGGAACAGAGCAGCCGAGAGAAAGCAAACTGGAGCCGGCCCAGAGGCTGGACGGACAGACAACGACCTTACACGTTTCTAAGAACCTGAAGCTATCCCTCTTCAACTCCACTGACCGGTCATCATCAGCAAGTCACAAAACCTACCAGCCTACCAAGCTTCATTAAACCAGTCAGCACGCCTTCACTCAGCCTAGTCTTGTAGGATGGCTAAACCAGCTCGCAGTCCCTGTTTCTGGATGCTGGAAACATTTACAGAACTCGCTGAGTAACTGAAGAAATCATTTCGCTAAAGATAAGTCTGAAAAAACAGATTTCCTCCATCGGAAGTCTCCCTACCTCCATCCACTGCAGACACAGGACAGAGGTTGGAGAAAATCATTTACGTGGCTCGGAGGGCAGGGTGGGCTCATGTACTAAGAGCCCGCTTACCCTGACAAGCGGGGCGCCTTCTCCCACCCACAGCTCTCCAGGGAGGGAGGGGTGCCTACACGGACTGAGGAAGGTGGGCGCTGGGCTCTGCGGAACCGTGGCTCTTCATTCCCACCTTCGAGTTTCCTGCCGCAACCCAGCGCCCACATGCATAGCAGCTATGAAACAAACGCCAGTAAGAGGTGGGTGCACTGGCACAGTTCACAAGGGCATAACAGCCATGTGCCCATGTATCATGAATTTACCCAGGAGCTTTATGAAATTGCTGTAATATATTCACTGATAATATCTTTATACGTGTCCTTAAAAAAATACCTGGGAAATGAGGTATAATTTCACCATCTAACTTGTAAGCGACTCCGACTTTGATTTCTGTGAACATGTCCAAAATATCCAATTTGGTAAGTGCCAACCTAATTTTGGGGAAAAAAAAGACAGTGTTAAAACAGCAAACTCTTAAAGGCCCTAACAGCTGACTTGATGTGGGAATACAGGAAAATTCATACAAGCCACGAGTTCCAAAGCAGTTCGGAGAACTGGCTAACAAGCCACAATAGGACAATATACTGATGAATCTTCCTCATCATGAAAAAATGACAGGATTCTACAGGAAGTTTCTTTCCCAAAATGGTAACAGATTTTCAGTGACTGATCCACACCCTCTTGCTTAGCTTCCTTGTGATCAGCATGTACTTGGGGGAGGGCTGCCTGCAGTAAGGACTCGGCTGGGACCGTGGGACATGACAGGGGGCTCCCTGTCCCACAGGGGCAACCACGGAGCAGATGCGCATTTACACACGTGGCGCCAACCCTCATTTCTTCACCCTAGTTCCAGTCACCTCCTCCCTTCTGGTCAGAAATTGTCACAGGAGAGTGAAGAAAACACACCCAGGACCTCTTCGTGACACATCAAACCCCCCCAGTAAAATGACCAGAAAACAGAGCTTTAAGGGAAAATCTGTGGAAATCAGACACAATACTAGTTAGGGATTCTCGTCCACAAATTCTTTTTTTGTCCTTCATTCTGTTATTTGCTAGAGGTTGAGCCTAACAAATGCAGGCACAGATACATTCATCTACATTTATGTGTGTGTGTGCACGTGTGCACATGTGCGTGTGTGCGTGTGTGTGTAATTAAACTCACTGAGCATTTTCAGTGAGTCGGGCAGTCTGCCATGCGCCCTCACCACATTTCTCACCTACTTTTCAGAACTCCCCTAATGAAGTAGGTAATAATAGTATCTAGAGGATGATTTTTTAAAAAGGCACAGAAAGATTAACTTGCCCCAAGTCACAGAGCATAATGCACAGATCTGAGATTTACACCCAAAAGTCGGACAGCAATCCAGGCCAGCACTGAATCCGTTACATGGCCCTCACTCTGTATATACGCTCTACCTTTGCTCTTTCTTTCTTTTCTTTCTGTATATACACTCTTCCTTTCTTTCTTTCTTTCTTCCTTCCTTCCTCCCTCCCTCCCTCCCTTCCTCTTTTCTCTTTCTTTCTCTCTCTCTCTCTTTCTCTCTCTCCCTCTCTCTCTCCCTCCCTCCCTCCCTTCCTCCCTCCCTTCTTTCCTTCCTTCCTTCCTTTCTTTCTTCTTTCTTTTCTCTCTCTCTCTCTTTCTCTCTTTCTTTCTTCCTACCTACCTACCTACCATCTATCTATAGTTACCTACCTACTGTCCTGTCCTAACCTACCTACCTACCTATCATCTATCTATAGTTACCTACCTACTGTCTTAACTTCCCTCTGTACTCACACACATGTACGAGTACCAGGACCCCCTCCTTCCAGCCTTGGATGTCTGAGGGTAACCCAGGTTCCCTCTCCTTGTGTCCTTTCTCCTATATTTCAGTCCACTTCTACCTTGAACTAAAGTTTCATGGGGAGGTTAAAGAGAAAAATTTTTCCACTAGTGTACTACGTCAAGTTTGCATTTCAAAAAAGGAACCTGTGGTCATGAACTGTCCTCTTATTTCCAGAAATAAACGTTTCTGAGAATACTCACGCAGTAAATCCATTAATCATATGAGCGTATTTAAGCGAAACGAGGTCCAACCAGCCACACCTTCTTTTCCTTCCAGTAGTTACACCAAACTCCCTACCCCTTGTCTGCAGCAGCTCTCCAATTTCCTGGGGGACAGAAAGGAGAACCTTTAGAGTCGGAACACCGATGCTGTCAGTCTAGTAGGATCCCACTTAAGATCATGTAACAAGTCAGAGTCCCTTTGAGGTGAATGTCTTTCGGGAAATAACTAAGTTAAAGACAGAATTCCACAGAAAGGATGGGTTTTATGTGAGGGGGGCACTGTTTGGAACAGATCCACTCCCGGTTTCATTTTTTACCATACTTTAAAACCAGTACTTTCAATGATGTCACATAGACCATCTCCTGAAATTTAGGTTAATATACAAAAAATACAAATGCTGCATATTAAAAACTAAAGAGTTAGTATTTATTAAAACAGACAACTTAAGCCAACTGCTCAAAGAAGAACGGTAGTTTGGTCATTTCCTGAAAACCATTATGCAAACTTGCATCTGATATGACACCGCCCGTCTGAAAAGAATTAACGTGGAAAACAATGTTCAATAGTCTAAGCTGCAGCCACTTCCTACACCCTAATTTTCCCGCCTATGGTATGAGCTATCTCTTCCATAATTTACACCTTTCTGATTAAAGCCATCACTTCCTTACCTCCTTACCATATTTTGACATTACTACAATGACATATGTTTTTAAAAGTTCACTCTGCCGTGTTGGGTTCCCAGCCCCACCTATGTGGCCCGGGGCAGGTTAGTCCGCTCTCTGGGCCTCACGGGTACAATGGGGACAGGGGCACCACCCAGCTCCCTGAACTGTGGCCAGGCCCCACAGAGCTTCCAGGTAAACGACACCTGACTAGCACCCGGGCCCGGTCACTGTGGACGCGTCGGCTGTGATTACACTGTGCCTGGGGATCACTCTCCTCACTCACCCTGGTCTCCTACTAAGCTCTGGCTTAGAGGGAGTTGTCGTTTTTAACCTCTTCCTGCACCCTCTCAGTCCCCTTCATAAATCCACCCTCCTCGGCCTTGCATGACAAGGACCTTCAAGTACCCTCCAATCCCTTGTCCTGTTGCCACTCTGCTGCCACTAGTGATAAAGGTGTGCA
>PVKM010049823.1:0-10859 GCA_004027735.1 Carollia perspicillata
CATTTATTAGCTATGAAACCTTAGTTTCCTCACTTTTAAGTTTAGAGGTCGGTCTACATGGCATCTACAGTAACTTCCAGGTTTCAGATTCTATGCTTCTGACAGTAAGACTCACTCCGAGGGCTCTCATTACCAGATTAGGGCATTTTATCTAAGAAAATAATTTACTGTGACCTGGAACAATGAGCTGAGCAGAATACAGCAACAGTGTTGCTTAGGCCAATCAGAAGTAGCTTTTCACTTCAACAAAGACAATCGTTTGAGGAGCATCTGCATACAAAAAATTGATAAGATTCTTAGTATTAAGGAGCTTAAACGGTCACCAACTATTACAAACGTTTATAAACCAGTCCAACTAGATGTTTCTGTTAAACGGAAAGAAAGAAAACCTTGCAGTGACTAAACCCAGCATTAAACCTTCTTAAGCTCCTTTGCATGGAAACGTTTTGTGATCTGGACCTGAAGTTTAGAATACTGCTAAGGTACATGGCTGAATAAGGAACCTTCCCCATAGATTGCAAAGAGTCACAAGAGAGCATTTGCCAAGTTTTACTTATTCCTTTGGCAGTTACTCATTTAACCCTAAGAGAAAGATGCCCTGAAGAAATGGGCTCAGGAAATGATTGAGAACTAAGGAAGTTATACTAACTACTAAAGACTAGAGGCTAAAGACAAATTGAAGAAGAAAAAAAATCCAATTTTAAGACAATTTCTTAAATGAAGTTGAAGAGGCAATACTTGTATATATGTATATGTATGGCCTGTGTTATGGCACATGTGTAAGTAAGTCTGGAAACAGGAATAAGGAATGCCCCCTACACTCCAAGCCTCTGTTGGAAGCAGCTACAGGATTTAGGCTGGATTTGCTCAGCCCAGGTTTTAAGTCCAAGACAGTCATTGGCAAAGGTCTCAAGATGTAGAAAAATTCAAACATGTGGTGAGCTTTCTGGAACCTGGATTTTGTTTCCAGCTTTTCCATGAATTTTTATATTTTGCACGCACTAATCAAAGGACAGTTACCTAGCTAATTTGAATGATGTTGAGTTGGTTAATAAACTGGCTATGGGGTTGATGATAAAATGGAAATGAGAACTGTAACCATTACTGACCCTTTGTACACAGGATGTATGGCACTGGCCACACAAAACTTCTTATACATCACCTATGTTTAACACATGCTACATATGTATGAAAAACTATGATCTATCTTGGGAAGTACTGCCATTCTTCCCATAGACATCTATGAGATTTCTTGCCTATTCTTCATACATAGACCATCATCTATATTTGGTAGATGTACAATTTTATTTCTCCAATAAAAATCCATCAAGTTTTGCTGCTATTTTTCACTTTAAGATCATAGCTGAAGAGTCAGAGAGCCAGGCACAAGCAGGACAGAGTACAGGGAGTTTCATATGCTTACTTGTTTCATCTCCCTGTGAGGAAATTGAGAGACAGACAAGAGAATGTCCTTGTCTGATATTAAACTAGTAAACTGTAGGCTTTAGGATGGAACACAGGTTTTTTGACTCCAGAACTTGTGTGCATTCCGCTCCCCTCTTCCCAACATTTGTTTCATGTTTATTATGTGCTAAGCAGGACACTTGTGGGCTGTTTTATTTGCTTCTCTCAACAATGGTTTGCTGTTGGTATTGTTAGTCTGTAAATTGCAGATGAAGAAAGTGAGGCTCAAAAAGGCTAAAGTAACTTGCCCAATATCACTCAGCCAGTAAGTGGCAGGAAAGAATAATGATCTAAATCATACATTAACTATGTGTAAATATGTTAATATTTACAATTAAACATTTGATCAGGTTCAGCTAATTACATGCTTATCTTCGAGTTGTAACTTGAGTTCTGTTTTGACTTGAGTTGGAGTATAATTTCCTGGTAAGAAATACAATGCTGAAGGAATTTGAGGGCATTTGTGAAAACCAGATATAACTTAATTTGTTAACATTTACTGAGGGTCATTGTCATCATTATTAGTTAAAGCAACCATGAATTATATTCTTTAAGTAAAACCTCCAGAATAAAATTAATTTCTTGGTTGTTCATCCTTTTTATATATGTTCACTAAATTTTGTTATAGTTTCGTGAATCTCCAACTGTTTCACCGGTGGCCCAATATGCAACTGTCTGCTTGATCTGATGACTCTTCCCCCGTTCTATGGGGAATGAATATAAAATCCTTTCAAAGTAGATATGGGAAACTGGCATGCAACAGCACATCACCAAACAAACTTGTTTATTCTTTAGCCTTTCAGCAAGGTTCCTTGCACCCCAGGAAAAGCAAAGATAATAGCCAAAACCGAGCACCTGGGAAAAGTGAGCATGAGGGGAGAAGGAAATACAAGTGAATAACAATCAACAGAGAGGGGACATGTGCTCTAAAATAGAAACCTATTTTGCAGGGATGTTATTAGATATAGTGTTTCTCCAGCCATCTCTTTTTGTACACAATTACAACTCTAATTATGGCATGTTTTAGTATTTGGTTAAAATATGATTGCCTCTGCATCTCATGTAGAATGTGCCCCCCCCCAGTGAAAAAAAATTAGAAGCATTGGAAGTACTGCACAGTGACGACAGGATGTCCTGTTACATTATCTGGTAAGACAGACCCATGACTCACTGTAAAGCTTGACACATCGGAAATGGTTTTATTGTACATGGTACTTTTCTCCTCATAAATATTAAGCACATAGATTTGAGGATAATGATTTACGTTTGTCCTGATGTAAAGGTATCCTCTTATGATTCTCTCTGAAGTGAGAGAAATGTAGTGTAAACGTGTAGATGATGTAGATGATGGTAACCTAGGTTGTGTGGGCAGCAGCAAGTCAAGCCTGATATCTGAACTCTCAAAACTCTAGCAGCTCTGCCTTCTTAAGTGGTTGGTAATAAATGGCACGGGGCAGATATCTCTTGATAGAATCTCTATGTTTTGTCATTGTTTTTGCAAAGCTAGGATATATTTGCTCAACTAAAAAAACCTCTTTAGCCTTTGAGCCAGCCATACAAAATTGACGTGATGCAAAAAATTATGGGTAATTGAATAATAATAATGAAAAGAAAAGCATCTTCACATAAAAAGAGGTGGCAACTTTGTCAGTGTGATGAAGAAAATTTCATGCTTCCAAATTCCATAATCCTTTAAAAAGCAAAACAAAGACACAAAAATGTCTTCTTCCCTAAATTGCAATTATTCATGCCATCTTATTTCTGTTGCCTAAAATGTCTCTTCTGCATAAAACTTCTTGACTACATTACTTCATGATCTTTCTCTTCTCAGTATACATTTATTGCCAAAGCACATTATTTAAAAATACATATTTAACAAAAAAAATTTCTCAATGCCATCTTTGGGATTATAAAATGATAAAATGGAGCCTAGTTTCTTCCACTTTTCATCCATATTCAGACATTGGTTGTGCATGCATGTAGGGTGTGTATGTGTGTGTGCAGGTATGTGTGTGGATGTAGATTGTTTATGGGTGAGTGCGTAAGAATGGAATTTGTATATGTGTAGGGGCATATGTTTGCATGGGGGTATGTATGGACACAGGTGTGTGTGTGTGTGCAGGGTGTATGTGTCAAAACATTCGTGTGTGCAGATGTGTGTTTGTGCTCTGGTGAGTGTGGGGTAAGAATGTGTATGTAAGGGTGTGTTGTGTGTAAGGATGTTTTTGAGTGTTTATGCACGTGTGGCCATGCAAGGACAGTGTGTGTTATAGGTGCATTTAAACATTTGTGTGAGCATAGATGTGTGTTTATGTGTGTAAGGGTGTATGTGTGGACAGAGAGAGTAATGTCTGGGGGAAAAGTTTTGACAAGTGGTTCATCCATGAGAAGGAGTTCAAGAACTTTAGAAAATAGAGAAAATGGGTGGATTGAAGACAGCTGCAGTCTTGAATACCCAGGTAAATGAATTGCAGCTTTATTTAATGACCATTGAAGAGTCAGGGGCCATTGTTAGTAGGAGAGGGGAAGAGAACAATGTCAAGATACTCCAGGGGATTCCTGCATTATGCTGGGCCTTACATTGAAGAGTTGGAATTTGATGGTGGAGGTTGGGTAATGTGAGGTGAAGGGAGAGTGGAAACCATTGATCAGTGTCTTAGTGGTCACATCAGGCAGGGACAGAGTCTTGGTTATCCCTCAGCCAGAGCTCAAGGTTGGGAAACTTATTGAACTCACTAAACTTGGTTCCTGGTTTTTAAAATGGAAAGAGCAAGACTTTGTAGGACTGGTGTGAGGGTTATGTGTACTGTGAGACACTACACATAAAGGATTGTGCTTGTGGGAAATTCCCAATACATAATATGAAAGGAGAAGGAGAAGAGATAGAAGAGGAAGAAGACATTTCAGGAAAATGCAAGGAATGCGTGATTTGGGTAGAGAAAAAGGAACTGTTCTGTTTTTGACATTTCAAATTCTTTTTACTGTTTCTAAATCAGAGTCACAGCAAAAAATGCTTCCAGACTGCATGGGGTAAAATGTGCAACATAACTCAGATTTGGGGAGCTGATGGAGGGAAAGAGAAGAATTCCCTGGGGAGAAGACACAGTGCATTTTAATTCATGTGGGAAGGTGCACGCTGGCATCCTGGGTGACTATGTCCTCACGAAGCATTTCTTACAGTGTTGGCAAGGGAGGGATGACTGATTCATTCAATTCAGGAAGAATTGCAGATGCATCTGCAGGATGAAGTGCTGGGCGTGGAGCCTGGATGTCAGTCAGAGTGCAACATAAAATAAAAGTGTGACGATGAGTGTAACCTACCATATCAATATAAGGATATGGGATGGCTTGTCCAAAGGAAATGGGTTGCAGTTCCTCTAATTTTTAACTTACACTCTTACACCAATTACTTAATCTTTCACCCACTATGTCTATGAACAGGAATAGTAAAACTTGCAGTTGGTAAATTGAAAGTTAGATGAGAAACAGGATATTTACATAGTTTCAAAATTTCTTCCCAAGGACAATTTTTTTTTGTATCAGAAAAACTAGACTTTGAAACAAGACTGTAATAAGAGACAAAGAAGGGTGTTAGTTACATAATATTAAAAGGGTTAATTCTGCCCTGGCTGGTGTGACTCAGCAGACTGAGTGCTGGCCTGTGAACCAAAGGGTCGCTGGTTCAATGCCCAGTCAGGGCACATGCCTGGGTTGTGGGCCATGTCCACAGTTAGGGGCATACAGGAGGCAATCACACACTGATGTTTCTTTCCCTCTCTTTCTTCCTTCCTTGCAAATAAATAAATAAAATCTAAAAAAAAAGGATAATCCAATAAGAAAATTTGTGAATATTTATACAACCAACATAGGAGAATTTGAATATATAAAGCAAATATTAACAGACTTAAAGGGCGAGATGGCAATACAATACTAGTGGGGGACTTTAATATCCAACTTACATCGATAGACAGGCCATCCAGACAGAAAACCACCAGTGAAACATTGACCGTAAATAAATGATGCATTAGACCAGATGGGCTTAGATATTTACAACACATTCTTCCCAAAAGCAACAGAATGCACATTCTTCTAAGTATACATGGAATGTTTTCAAAGGTAGATTATATGTTAGTCCACAAAACACATCAACTTAAGAGGACTGAATTCATATCAAACATCTTTTTGGACCACAATGGTATGAAACCAGACATTAATTACACAGAGGAAACTGAAAAATTCACAAATATGTGAAGATTAAACCACATGACACTGAAAAACCAATGGGTCAAAGAAGATATTGAAAGAAAAATGAACATACATCTTGAGACAAAGAAAAACTGACATGAAACATACCGATATTTAAGAGATGCAGCAAAACCTTTCTAAAAGGGAAGTTTGTGCAATAAATGCCTGTGCCAAGAAACAAGAAAAATCTAAAAGAAACCACTGATTTTACACCTTTAGAAAGCAGAGGAAAAAAAAAAACAAGCAAAACATAAAGTTAGTACAAGGAAGGAAATAACAAATCGTAGAGCAGGAATAAGTGAAATAGAGACTAAAGAAGAACAATAGAAAAGATCGATGAAACGAAGAGTTGGTTCTTTGAAAAGATGAACAAAACTGATACAACTTTAGCTAGACTCGCCAAGGAAAAAAGAGAGGGCTCAAGTAAGTAAAATTAAAAATGAGAGAACAGAAGATACAACTGACTCCGTAGAAATATAAAGGATCCGACACCAAAAATAAAGGCAACAAAAGCAAAAATAAACAAGTGGGACTACATCAAGCTAAAAAGCTTCTGCACAGCAAGGAAGCCATGCAAAACAATTAGAAAACAACTTACTGGATGGGAGAAAATATTTGCAAATTAGATATCTGAAAAGGGGTTATTATTATACAAAAATATATAAAGAAATCATACAACTCAATAGCAAAATCCCCCAACAATCTGGTTAAAAAATGGGCAGAAGATCTGAACAGACATTTTTCCAAAGGAGACATACAAATTGCCAACAGGTACGTGATGTTCAAAATCATTAATCATCAGGGAAATGCAAATCAAAACCACAATAAGATATCATCCCACACCTGTTAGAAAGGCTATTATCAAAAAACTAGGAATAGCAACTGCCGATGAGGATGCGGAGAAAAAGGAACTCTTTTTCACTGTGGGGGGCAGGGAGCTCCACCAGCAGGGCCCCCCTGTCCACAATGGATGAACATAATGCTACCAAGACATGATTTGCTTGGGGAGGAAAGGACCTAGTCTCTCAAAAGAGAAAGGCCCAAAGCACTGTCCTCAATGGCTTTTTATTAGGTTCGTAACACACATGGATACAGGTTTAAAGCTCATCAATCAATGTCAGGTGGCAAGGATCAAACAATAGATAACATATCAAAGAAATCTGAGGGCTTAATCTGAGTCAGTGTTTTGTCAGGTAAGGGGGTTGCAAAAACTTTGGGAGACATACTCATTTCCTGCCCGGACCCTTATCATATGGATGAAAGCACTCTTAGCAAAGCAGGCTTCACAGGACTCGACTAATTCTTTCTTATGCCTGATCACCCCAGAACCCACTCTAGCTGGCAGAGGGCTGCACCCACTCCCTGTCAAGATTCAGGCTTAAGTAGATTAGAGCCAGAAAGCACTTCTCCCAGACGGGAAGGGGACTCGGGCTATGCCAAAATAGCCAGAGGGGTGAGGGTCCTTGACCCTCACTTTGCTGCAGCCCCTGAGTCCTTTCTTGATAGCTTCCCACATGATCTTGTCTGCTTGGGTTGCCCCTCCTCTGAGGGGTCGTACCCATAGACTAACTAACCGACCAAGTGTTGGAGGCTAGAGATGGCAGAAGCAGTGCTCTTGCCAGGGAGATAAGCTTTGTTTCCTCAGTGGCTCACAGTCCGGAGGTTGCTCACTCAGCCTTAGCCACAGGGGGTGGTTACAACTCCTAAAACCAGACAGAGTGGTTCCTAACAGTGCACTGTTGGTGGGAATGAAATTGGTGCAGCCACTGTGGAGAACAGTATGAAGGTTCTTCCAAAAATTAAGTGAATAACTACCATGTGACCTACAATTCCACTTTTAGACATTTATCCAAAGAAAATGAAAAGACTAACTTAAAAAAAGTCTGCAGCCCCATGTTTATTGAAGTATTATTTACAACAGCCAAGACATGGAAACAACTTACAGTAAGTGTCCATTGATGAATGAATCAATAAAGAGCTGGTGTATTTATATGAAGAACAGTATTCAGCCATAAATAGAATGAAATCCTGCCACTTTGACAACATGAGTGGACCTCAAGGGCACTAGGAAAAGTGAAGTTAGATAGACAGCACAAACATCATATGATCTTTCTTATTTGTGGAGTCTAAAGATAAGTAAATAAACACATAAGACAAAGTCATAGAGACAATATACTGGTGGTTGTGGAGGTGGGGGATGGGGGAAATAGGTGAACTTTAAAAAATTTAAATAAACTGAATTATGCCCTGGCTGGTGTGTGGCTCGGTGGACTCAATGCCATCCTGCGAACCAAAGGGCTGCTGGTTCCATTCCCGGTCAGGGCACATGCCTGGGTTTCTGGGCCAGGTCCCCAGTAGGGGGCACACAAAAGGCCACCACACATTGATGTTTCCCTCCCTTCCCTTCTCTAAAAATAAACAAATAAAATCTTTTAAAAAGTCTTAAAAATAAGTAAATAAACTGAATTAATAAAAAAAGGTTTTCCTCACAAATATTTATAAGGGGGAGAAGAGTAACTAACTCCTCAGTGGAAATGCCTGGCAGATGCCAACCGCATCAACTGAGCTCAGTTAATACTGACATGACCTGCTACAATACACTGAGACAGCAAAGCCCCAAGTGTCAAAGCATCAGAAATACAGAAATGAGAGGCCTGGTTATCACAGTTGGGACTACAGGTCAGCAACTTAGTACAAACTGATTGAAGAAAAAAAGTCTTCGTATCACGTCTGAAACTGTTTTGTAAGTTTATTTGACAATTAAAAAACAAGAGAGGGAATAGGTGTGTCTACCTTTGCTATATTAAACTGCTGGAGGACAAGGGGAATGTCTTAGTCACTTTTCGTTTCTCACAGGGTCCAGAATATTCTAGCATTTAGCTTGTGCTGAAGAAAAGAGCAAAGTACTGAGGAGTGAAATGGAAAGGTCCTGCTGTCTCCCTTTGTGTGGTTGCCGTCTCTGGTGCTTCCGATTCATGTTCTGTCCTTTCCACTCACGTACAGGGCAGCCTGGTGCTACAGCTTGTGTTTTTCTCCTAGGTCAAAGGGTACCAGTTTTCCAAGATTCTCTAACAATATGAGAAGTCAAATCAAAGCACCTTAACTTGGTTACTCTCTCCTTCTTCTACTACTCGGTATCAACTTAGACCTTAAAAAGTAGAAAATCAGTTATTCTTACAGGTGCTAATAGCATCTGGCAAACAGAAAATTTTAAATTGGGACTTTCTGGGAAACCCAGTCATTGTATTTATAGAGTGAAGTTTCTGGCATGCATTACAGAATATTTGCTGTGGACAAGGGAGAGGAGGGCAAGGGATGTGACGGCTCTGAGGCCAAGAGAAGGGGGAAGGAGTGGGAGTGTTTGGTGAAGGGTAAAGCATCTTCGCTTCCCACTGACCTGTCCTCTACCTGTTCTGAGGATGGCCATGGACTGAGGAAGAAGGAGGAAGAGACACTCCCAAGATGCTGAGCAGGAGAAGGAAAGGAAACACCTGACTGGGGCCCCATTCTGTGGTCTACTACTCTTTGAAGATGGTGATGGACTGAGATACATAAGTCAGAGGCCAGCAGAGCTAATAAGGGACCATAGTGCCACCCCCAGAGATACCAGGGATGACAGATACCAATGGATGAAGTGCTCTTATGTGAGCTGAGGAGTGTGAAGGGATGCTTTTGTCACTGTAGATGCATTCACAGACAACAGAACCACAAAGAGAGAAGACATTCAGGAAGTTAAAGAGTTTTGAGAAATGAGGTTGAAGGTGACGCCAAAGCTGAATTGCTCAATAGTGCACTACACAGATGCAATGGGACCAGCAAACAGGGATAAAGGACAGTAGGGCGGGAGGCAGGAAAAACAATGGGACAAATTACCCCAAATTTGATAATCCAAGGAATCTAGAACAAAACTATTTTCTTTCAGCATGCTTGTGTTTTTGTACCGTATGTATGGCTTAGTCATCTATCGTTTTTGTTTTATAGGACATGTGAAGTGTCCTATAAAAAAGTTAGCTCTAACTTTTCAGTCTTGAGGGACATACTGAAGATGAGAAGAGATGACTGGCAGAGCCCCGAGCGGCATGGGCATTGATGGGAGAGGTCAGATGCCCCATTGGTCTCACCTAGTGAGGCACGGTTTATGTTTACAAAGATAACTCTGGCCTTTTAAGCATTAAAACAACAAAGACAACAACAACAAAGACTTCCACCTGGGATAAAACAAAGTTATTTCCTCTAACTTTCACTGAAAAGTTTCACTTTCTTCAACCGTTTGGAAAATGAAACTGTTACTTGCTGTGTGTTGTAATCCTTGTCCCTGGCGCATGTCTGCTCCTGTACTATTTATTAATAAGATATGCTATTTTTTACAACACTTTTTGGGAAAAGTTACAGCCCTCTGGTGACTGGAAACAGACAGCAAGGCAACATGTCTCAGTTCCCCAGTCATAGGGATAATGGAGACCTGGCAGAGGCCCTGCAGACACCTGTCATGGCAGCTTTTTCCTAGTGTCCCTTACAGTTAGCCTGGGGTTTGGGGTGACCTCTGGCACATTCCGTGGCCATGCTTGGGTTCTGCCTAATTTGCTGTGGTCTCCGTGTGTGACTTACTGAAGCCTCACCCAGAACCTCAGCAGATGGTTTGCTCTGTGCTGTATATAGGAAATAACTGTGGGCCACTTGGGGAAGAGAGGGCCAGTTAGCAGGGGCCATCTGTATTTGGGTGTAGCTGCCTATTTCCTCACACTTCTACAATCAGAAACGCCCCAGATGGTGGGGCACAGTCAGTGCTTGGTATAAATCTAGTATCCTGTAGCCTATTCCCATTACAATGCCACTTTCATAAATCTACAGCTGTTTCTCCACCAGGCTCAAACGTTTGAATGGAAAGTTAACAACATTTAATCCTGTCTTCAGATGTTTTGGCACAGACAAGAGTGACCACGTGGAGGGCAGCTCTTTAGGGTCACGTAGGCAACTCCTCTCATCTTGTTATTTCTCTCCCTGTCTCTCATCTCGTACCAGGATTTTATCCCCTAAAAGGCAGGAAAAGTCTTATCCCACAGGCAAGTCACAGTGGAAGAGTTAATTTTTATAGGAAGGAATGCAAAGTTAATTTGCCTCCTTTATAGCAACCAAAGAAATGTAAGTTA
>PVKM010049824.1:0-10861 GCA_004027735.1 Carollia perspicillata
CTACCTAAAAGCCATCATACACTTATTTTCTCTATTCTGTTTGATTTTTTCCCAAACTTTCCCTGTCAATTGAAGTGCATACCACAGCTAAGAAATAACTAATTTTTCAGTGTTTGATTACATTGTGATGTATTGCCTTTCCTTTTAATTTTGTCTATATTTTAAAAGATAAACATACAAAAATTCCCAGGAGTTATCTAATTTTAAACCACTACCAGTGTTCATGGGCATTTAAGTAAAATTGTCACTTATTCTGAAATACCCTCTCTTATCTTTAAGGAGAAGGTCTTCGTGGGATGTTTTTTCACTTCTATGTACAAAGCAGTACTGTGTGTGTGAGTTGCAGAAAACCTTACCAGAATAGGAACAATAGACTTCCTCAATTCCAACACATGTTTATATATATATAACTCATCTATTCCAATTAGAAATGTTAGGAAAGTATGATATTTACTTTCCTTGGGCTCTAAATTTTCAAATTTTTAATCTTATATTCATCTGTGGAATAACCAGAAAGAACTTTCTTTTATGTATCCATCAGGAAACACACTTGACTAAAAATATTTAAGTGAGTTTGTGCAGAGCCACATCTAATTATGGTATTTGTGTCTCAAGGATTGGGTCATACTGCTAAAGATTACCATTATTTTTAGGTCTTTTACATTATTAGCCTTAATGCACTTAAATGGTACTTGCATCTTAGTACAGGTAAGCAGTTCAAATGAGTGTCGTTTTATAACAAAAATGCTTAGGGTGAGTGAGTTTCCCTTTCCACCAACTTTTTTCAGTACTAAGAGGGAAGGAAATCATTAGTAGTTATGGGGCATTCACTGTCAGGCCATTTCCATTTCCTGAAGGTAGAAAAAGGCCATTAAAAAATCGTTATGGGTAATGGTAGACAAGCAACCAGAGAATGATGATGTCTCACAACCCATGGGAGCATGGGAGGGAAGGAGCAACAAAACAATCAGAAATTGTATGAGACAGCTTTCTGGTGATTAAAAAAAAATCTGCTGCCTGCAATGTCTCATGAGAGGTGCCCTTACCACTCCGCTGTCTAGATTTCCCTGCCCCTGCTCTACACTCACCCCTCACTCTATAGATCTATTCCAGCTAGGGAGTGCAAGTCATTCTAGTTGTGTGGTTCTTCCCCAATAAGGATTCTTCCTCAAAATTTTAAGAAAAATTAAACAAATTTTTGAATAGTATTGTGATATAGGACTTAGAAAATGAAAGTCTTTTTCTCTTATCTCCCTTTCTTCCCTTTTCTTCCTTCCTTCCTTCATTTCAATTATTTGTTGGCCTAAAACACATATTTCTCATTTTGTTCTATTATAATGTACCATTCAGTTCAAATAAATAAACATTTTTTGAGTAGCTATTGTATACAAGGCATTCACCGCATTTAAGACACCCTCTAGCAAAGGCCAAAGTTTTAGAATTTTGAAGGTCATGGGTGAAAAGATCAGCAATCAGAATAAAAAACATCAAATCACAATACTTATCTATCAAGCAGAAGTCATCTGAGCCCTTGTGTGTACAGATTTTTCATTCTTTCCATGGTATTCACATGGTTTAGCACTTAGGGCTCATATTCTGAATATCTATGATGATTTATTATATATCCAAATCTTACTTATTTCAATTGCTTGATTTCCACTGTTGGCCCATTTAGGACATGATATTCTTCCCAACTGCATTAAAGTTTATTAAAGCCCTTCTATTTCTAGTGGGAGGAGATTATAATTGCTACTATAAAGCATTAGAATAGAGCCTTACATTATTTTATACAATAATGCATTCCAGGTGCATCAAAAGCTCATGCGTGGAAGACAAAAGTAGAAAAAAAAACTTGTAAGAACATATAGGAAGATATTTTCCATGGCCTTGGGGTAAAATAGGTTTTCACAAACAAAACGGAAAAGCAATAACCATTTGTAAAAAGGGTTGATAATCTATATTTAAATTAAAAACCTGTGTTCTTCAAAAGACACAATAAAACAGTAAAAAGACAAGCCAGACAAGCCAAAAGACAAGCACAGACAAGTCATGTGCTAAATGACTGTTCAGAAAGAGCTCATACCAATCGCTAGACAAGCATACAAAGCTCATGAAGAGGCAAGATTTTGATAGTGAGAGAGCTTTGTGTGTCGGAGCAAGCAGTGTATGGGAAATCTTCATACCTTCCCTTAGTTTTGCTGTAAATCTAGAAATGCTCTGAAAAAATAAAGGCTATTTTAAAAATTACTCAGAAAAACAAGCATTTCCATGAAAAGGTAACATTAAAGACTTTAAACATAGGAAAATTGTTTACCCTTAATAATGATTAGAAATACGCAAATTCAGGCTGCAGTTAATCACCATTTCCATTCACACCCCCAAATTGGCAAAAAATAAAATTTCTGATGAAGCTGGGGACTGGTGTGCATGGGAAACAATGAACCTCTTCTTTGTAGCTGGGATCTTGATTATACAGCCACTTTGAAGGTAATCCGACATCGCCTGCAGAGATAATCATTTGCATTTTCCACAATGTTCTACTCTTCCCAGACGTGAAAGGATACAGGTGCTTAGAGGCTGTTACAGCTAAAACCACAGCCAATTCACGTGCGCTTAGAGAAGGTAATATATAAACAAATCAGGGTATACAAACAAAGTAGTATTATACAGCTACTAGTGACATTACTAAATAAAAATAAATGAAATATTATTATATGCAGCAACATAGAATAATAACCAAATTATATTTGAAGAAAGATATTACAAGTTACAGCAGGAATAACATTTTTATGAGGTTCAAAAGGAAACAAAAATCTAGCAACATATGGGCTGTCTATATGTACAATAAGTGATAAAATCATTTAAACAAAAAGAAAAAGAAAAGACATGGTTAGCCTAAAATTCAGAACAGTGATAAAGTCTTAGGAGAGACCATGGAATAAAACAAGCACACACAGGTGGATGTAAGGGATTTTAAATGATTTAGATCCAAAGTGGGCAGTGACAATAAAACATGTATACTTCATTATTCAGGTTTCTAATTTTTCTAATTACATATGCTTGAGGAATTACATTGAGTGTAGATGTATTTTTAACAATATCCATTTATTGCAGTGATCAATTATTAGTAAATTAACCTATACTTGTGAAATTGGGGGGAATGGCAGATTCGCAGAACACATTAGTGACCTTGCAGTTTTACCTTTTAAAACTGTAATCAAACGAAAAAAATTGTAATCAAACCAGTGAACCGGCAATTTATTTTTCAAAAGATTAAATCTAAACTGAACAAAACTCTACCCTAAAGCTTATTTCATCCAGAAAAAGGAATAAAAGTTAGTATCCACACCTTCTTTTCTCAACTTTAGACTTTCTAGAAAAAATATATGACAGCTTCCAGGAGAAGCTCTTGTGGGAAAGCATGTCACCTCACTCTGAGACCTTCACTCAGGCTGATCCATTTCCCTCCGATGATTGGAATCAACACTGAATTAGCACCGTGAGTGATTCCAGTTCCTCTCATCACAGACTCGTGCCTACTTGGTCACAGTGAATTTCTTATGCAGTCTTGGTGTCTTGACTTCTTTTGTGTGGCCTGGGTGCACTAAAAGCTGGAAGATTCAACCACACTTGCTGCTTTATACAGAAAATAGACTGGAGACCTCAGCCCCTCACAGGCCAGCCCTGCCCTGGCTTCCTCTTCCCGAATATCCCTGGAGATTAGCAAATGACTATTTGGGAGACTGCCTCAGTTTGCTAGGCATTGAAACTAAGACAATTTGGGTTAGGTGAGCTGAAATATGGGCTTGTATAACATGTAACTACACTTTATGTGTATCTCTACTATTAGAACACTTTGCCACAACACAGGAGTACTCATTTATCATCTATTTAAAAAGTAACTGAATTTCATTCAAAGTTAGCTGAACTTGTTTCCATCAAAGTATTTTCTATATTTTTATGAGCCAACAGAAAAAGTGTGTGTGTGTATAATCTATTTTAAGAAAGAGCTGTAAATAATGTCTACAACTCCCTTAAATTATAGAAAATGTATTTTTCACATATATAGAGAAAAGGTGTCTCTCCTACCCTACCATAAATTACTCTTTTACACATTTTATTTTATGGGAAGTCCTAATCTGGGAAAACAATCTTGCAACTGCACAGGAATTGTAAGTTATAAAAATACTTAAGGCTTTTCTACAAAAGCCACCTGACTAGAAGTGCAGAGAATGTTGTTACAGTAGGTTGGGCCACTCTCCCTCCTAATCCATGGTCAGGTGGGCCTACACTCTGTAAACTATTCTTCTTGCTCAGCAGGCCTGGTTTAGGTATACAGGAAAGTGTTTTGGTTACAGCAAGCACAACAGGTTTACCGTAAAATAAGAACTAGTTCAGACCTTGTTGATTTAGAGTTCGATACATCATGGCAATGTATGTAAAATCAGGCAACAAAACTTGCTCTGACACAGCAATAAGCACAAATATATGAAAAAAGCAGTTCAGCACTAACAAACTAAGGAAACAACTAGAACAGGAACAGAACCACAGAAATGGAGGTCACATGGAGGGATAGCAACAAGGGAGTGGGAGGAAGAGAGGGGGGAAAAGGTACAGAGAATAAGTAGCATAGACGGTGGGGAGAAAATAGACAGGGAGAGGGCAAGAGTAGTGTGGGAAATGTAGAAGCTAAAGAACTTAAGACTCATGGACATGAACTAAAGGGGGGGAATGTGGGTGGGAGGGGGTGTGCAGGGTGGAGGGTAATGAAGGGGGGAAAGAGACAACTGTAATGGCATAATCAATAAAATATTTTTTAAAATAAAATAAAATAAATAAAAATAGAATGAAACAACAACAAATTGCAATAGTTTTCTCCAAACTATAACTAAAAAAAAATTCCTAAATATTTTATAATTTGCAAATATTTTTACCATGAAGACAAATATTTGTTTTCTGCATAAGTTTTCTCACAGCTATTAGATTTATGCCTGACACATGAACTTTATCTGCTTTCTCTTTATACAATCAGGAATAAACAGTCATTCAATCTGACAACTAAGGACACATTAAATTTTTTTTGTTGTTGTTGTTGACACTATTGCAAATGTCTCCCATTTTATCCTGGGTTGCCCTGTCCACCCAGTCCCAGCCTTCCCCTCCCCCAACCCCAACCTTCGCCACATTTTTGTCTGTGTCCATAGGCCTTGCATATATGCATGAGTTCTTTGACTAATTTCTTCCAGTCCCCTAACCCCCTCACCTCTGAGATCTGTCAGTCTGTTCCATGTACCCAACTGAAGACACACTAACTCTTAAAGCAGTTCAGACATGAGACTCTTGTCACCTCCCTTTTTTTTCTTTTTCTCCTTTCTAAAGTTCTTTCCAAAGACGTTCAGGGATTCCTGCCTTAGGAGCACCATGCAACACTTCTAAACTATGTTTGGGTGTCATTTAAAATGGAAAAAACACCCCAAAAGAAAGAGAAATGTGGAGGACCCTTGTTTATTGTATGAAGACTAAAACAAGAAGGCAAGCTTGCCCTGTCCAACCTTGGGTGGCAGCACACATGTTGGGCAATTGAGATTTTCGCTGTCCTGTACATGTCTGCAATGACAGCAGAGCCACACCCCTAGTACAAATCCAGGGTACCAATACATTTTAGCAAGTATGTGGCATTGCAAACACCAAGCCCTTGGATAATGAGTACCTGATGTATTTATCCTCCCACGACTCAGTATCAAAGAGAATAAGGCTATATGTATATGCTCTTTTACATAGCCCTTTTCAACTTAGAAGATAAAGTAATAGCTAATTTTTTTTGCATTTGACAGGTGCCAAGCCTTCGCACAGGATTTTACTTGTATTTTCTTGTTAGATCCTAAAAATAGTCATATGAGATAGCAATATCATGATTTGCATCCCTATTTCAAAAAGAAACCAACAATTATGGAGAGATTCCATGATTTGCTCAAGACACATTGTCAATAACGGGCATAGTTGGAATTAAAGCCAGGCCACCTGCACAGCCTTGCCCACTGGAGCACTCTGCTGTGCAGCCGTGTGGGACACAGCTCCCCATTATCCCTACCACCCAATGTCCTCCGAATGCCTGGGGCTTGGTCTCAAGTCGTGTTTCATAGCTGGGTTTTATCTCTTAAGTTAAATAGCAGAAAATTCTGCATTTCTATAACATGACCATGGCTTCTTGGAGGAATGTTTTTCACAGTATTTTGCCCTGCGTTCATTCTGCAGGACACCATAGGCGACATATGGAATATGTTATTTTATTTTTGGAGAGATGTTCTTGAGGACGTTGTTTTCTACATTACTCAGTGTTCCCAATATAAAAAGCATGTGAGTCATTTCTCTCAGGCGTAGTGCCAGGAGAATGCTGACTAATACGTGTGCAATTTTTCTGTTGGGACAATGTGAGTCAGATTGATACCATATTGTCTAAGTGGATGCCAGGAAACTCTAGAATTCCAAAGACCGTGTATACATGGTGTCCTACACAGTCATTAAAACCTACAGTACTATGTAATCATCACATAGTTTAATTTTCCTCTTGTTCCTGACACTTCATTTTATTTGAATTTCCACCTCTTATATACCTCTAAATAAGCTACCCAAAACCAATTGTGGGATGAAATGCAAGGAAGGTATGTAAATAAATAAACACATAAATGAATTGGATTTGGAGTCATCTCATTTTCCTTGTCACTGTCTTCTAGTGCATCTAGCTTATAGGCACAACTTGAAAAGTAGCATCCAAAACTAAATGTGTAATTCTACATTTGCTCTAACAATTTTAGCCTTATTCTTGTTGCTTTTATCTATTGTTGGTTAAAAGAGAGCATCTAATTTGCATCTAACTTTTCTTAATTCAGTGTTATGAGATCTTATATTTTATAAAATGTATGAAGTTATTTCTGGTAAATTTCTATTTAGGTTTGTAAATTATGATAAAAATCCTTATTTAAAACTCGTATCAATATCTGCAATTGTTTCTGCAAACAATGAAGTTATATTCAAGCTCTACAATTTATTTTCAAAATGTATGCAGATAGATGTCACCAGGTTTCCTGAGAATGAGTAGCTGACCACATGCAGGTGTGAGCAGAGTTACACCAGCAAAGATTATGTTTCAAAGCAAGGAAAGACTCAGATTTGCAAATGTTATATCAGCCTAGCACCATCATCACATTAATTGAAAGGCTAGGAACTCTTACTGATCGTGATTAAGGGATCTTATATTTTTTGTTACCCTTGTTTTTCTAGAAATGTAATTGCTACTGACCATGGCATTGAAAATTAAAGATTAAATATGATGGGGTTGAAAAGGTGAAATTCTCCTGAAAGCCTATGTATGAGGTCTGTTCAGAAGGTATCCAGCCATGCAATATGAAAAATATAAACATTTATTGAAGAAAATACAATATATAAGAAACGCTGTACATAGGACAATGACGCCTTAGTCCCCTTCAAAGTAGGCACCTTGGGATCTCACACAGTTCTCCCAATCTCCATCAGCTGCCCCATCATATTTTCCTGAATCTCATTGGTGGTTTGAAATCTCTTTTATTTCAAAGCTGATTTTAGTTTTGGCCATAGCCATAAGTCACAGGGTACCATATCTGGGCTGTAAGGGGGCTGAGTCACCTGGGTGATCTGATGTTTTTCCAAAAACTCTGTACCAGACATGATGCATGAGTGGATGCGTTGTCTTGATGAAGCTGCCAATTACTAGTTGCCCATAGCTGTGGCTTTCTGAACCATCAGAATAGTTTCTGTGCAGGATTGTTCAAGCTTAATGCAAAATTTGATGCAGATTCATTGCTCTACTTGCTCAGTCACTTTGAATGTGGTGGCCACACAGTACACATGCTCACTCAATGGTGTCTATCACCCCCACTGACTAGTACAGTGAAGTTGTCATTTTTCACACATGTGCACTCCAGTATACTTTCCTTGGATGCCAAGTTATATGATGTCACAAAAACTATTCTCATTATATTAACAATGGCTGAACTTTTTCCAGACAGACCTCATATATTAGAACTTCAATCTTTAAAAAGTATAAAGCAGCAAGAAGAGAGACTAGGCAGCTATCTATCTCACAAGAGGAATGAGCTAAGTATGTTATAAAATAAAACATGGCTTGGTCTCAATATAAGTTAACTTTAGTTTATTAAGGACAATTTATATCCAGAAAGATATGGTTTATGTTGAGGCTTTGAAGAGGATTTAAATTTTATTAGGTAAAGAAACATGGTTTCTGTTAATTTTCTAAGAATCAATAATCCAAATTTTGTTTCTGTTACTATGGCTGTATTATCTAATGTATTTAAACAGCACATTGTGAATTGAGTTTGTTACCTTTGGAACTGCATTTTGTAAGAGATAGATGGATACTTACTAAGTTTATATATGTGTAACTAATGGAACACTAATATAAAAAGCAGAATCCTCACCTTTCCAGAAAACCAAAAAGGCAAGCCCAACTAAAGGTAAAACTAAAAAAATATATAGACTGCATTTCCTTCCAGAATTTGCTGAATTTTAAACACAATAATATACAACTTTTTTCAAAACAATGCTGAACTTTAAGCATTCAAATTTATACAAGGAAAATTAGGGGAAAACTAAACTTGATTTAAAACCATCAAGAAAAGGCCTTGGCCAGTATATCTCAGTGGGTTAGCATGTCATCCCATAAACCAAACTGTCGCAGGGTCAGGTCACATACTCTGAACAGCATCATAACAATTTAGTAACTTCCCAAATGTGGAAATTGATGATAAAACACACATTTAAATTTATACATGATGAGCCTGTTATTGATATTTAAATAAATTTCTAAATTGTTTTTTTATTTTTAACTTTTAATTTATAATATCACATAAAACACTAGACACCACATACATAAATAAAAGCTTTATGGCACCTTCATGATTCTTAAAATTTAATGGTTTCCTGAAATAAAAGTTTGAGAATTTATAAATTAGGGTAACTGATAGGGTAAAAATGTATTTGAAGTCATAGTAAAACAAAGAGTGATCTGGAAGGATAGGAGGTGTTGGTAAAAGAGTGAAATGCATGGTTGGGTCGAATAGTTTAAACTTACTGAGTGCAAGGTCCACAGCAGGACTGTCCAATAAAAGTTTCAGTGATGACAGAAGTGGCTTCTATCTGGGTTGTACAATATAATGGCCACTAGCCAGATGTGGCTACTGAGCACTTGAAATGTGGTTAGTTAAAATGAGGGATGAAATTTTAATTATATTTCATTTTAATAAACTTAAATATAAATACCCACATATGTATAGCATATTGGGCACTGCAGTATCCCTATGAGACTGTTGGACTGAAATAAGGTTGGAATTAACATATTAATCATCAAAATGCTAATATTCATACAGCTGTTAATATCAGCATGTACCATGTTGATACCATCACATGTATTTATTCGCTCACTCATCACACCAATCCTCATCACACTAAATCACACTGAGATCTAGGTATGATTGTTGTCTCCACTTTACAGATGAAGAAGCAGGGACAGTATGCTGGTAGGTAATGTGTCATGCAAGAGAACATATGATTAAGGCAGATTTAAACCCAGAGACTCCAACTTCAGATTTCACTATCTTAGCACTTTATACTGACTTTCTTATTTGAGGTTGCTCAGCTTCCTAAGGTTGGCCTTTAAATATAACAGGTTGTTGACTTGACATTAGGTATACTCTGTGCTAATTGCTAAGACAGGAGTCCTGTACAAAGGGCCTGTGATGCAAGTCAAGCAAGACTTCACCAACAGAAAATGGTAAATAACTTTTTGAACCACACCTCTGACATGTATTGATGATAAAATTCAGTTTCCAAGGGAGGGTATTGACCTTTCTGAATTTACATTTTTCCAATTGAGTTAATTATGCCTCCTAACTATTTCAACAATACTGATAACTATAAACACCGAAATAGGCATTTGGGATAATAACATAGAAACACTGAACAGACTTTTTTCAGGGTACATTTAAATATCTCCAGGGCAGGGGTGACATACCTTTGCCAGAAAATAAGGCAAGGCCATATTATATTAGCTTTACCAAATCCTTTTCATCATCAATGATAATATATTTAGAATATGGCATTTTGCTGATAAACACATTTGGCTTAGTAAATCATAGACAGTCTTTAAACAATCCTGGCTACAGAATAAAATGATAACATAGTTTAAAAGAAGATTTAAACTCCTTTTTTCATTAAAATATTAGTTAAACTAAGAAAAAGGTAGGCACTACTTACTTTGAAAGTAATATTTTATCCACTTAACTTCTATTCCTATCTTTTATTAAGATTTAACATCTAAATTTAGTTGAATCAGAGAGCAAGAAGATACAGAAAGTGCTAACACAAAACATGGGCAATTTGAATGGAATTAGGGCGTAAACAATAAAAAGCATGTAGATGGAATTAATTACTGCATAAAATAGCACTAAAATAAAAAAAATAGTACTTTTGAAAGTTAAGGTCAGTGGCTGAGGCTAACAATATGAGTTCATAACTATTGGTCAAGTGTCGGCAGTGTCCTGGCCACCAGCCCAATTGATGGGGATCCAAGGTGAAGAACCCAAGTAGGCATCACCCCTGCTTTTGAGTCACAACACAGAGCATTAGAAAAACTAGAAGAATCTCAAATATTCAGAACTCTGTGAAGTGTAAAGCATCTGATGGTGAAAAATAGTTATGAAAATAAATGTCACATAAATACCACTACATAACTTTTTTGGAAAAATTAGTTGGTAGTAGAAATTTGTCAAGGGAAATGTGAAGTTTTTGTACATAGTGAACAGTCCTC
>PVKM010049825.1:0-10846 GCA_004027735.1 Carollia perspicillata
CCGTGGGACTGGGAGTTTCTCCCACCTCTGCAACACCCACAGATTTTTATAGCCAGGAGTTCTGAGGCTTTAGTTTCCCACACTAGAACCCTGAGTTGCGTGGTTTGTCTCACTCCCCAGTTGTTCCTCCCAGCTTATCTACACACAAATGTGACACTGCCCAGTCCCTAGCTGCTGCCTCGTCACACATCCTCTCCATCTGGCTTCCCACTCTGCCCTTCCTACCAGTCTGGATTAATGTTTATTCTCTAACTTCTTGGTTGTCAGACTTCCATAGTTGATTTTCTGGCAGTTCTGGTTGTTTTTGTTTTTAAATTGGTTGTTATCCTTCTTTTGGTTATGTCGGGAAGCGAAGAGTACCTACCTATGCTTCCATCTTTGCTGGTCCAGAAGGAATGGCTTTTATATGACATCTCCCAATCTCTAATCACTGGCAACTATATAATTCAAAGTTTATTTTTAAAAACACTGTGTAAATCAAACAAAATATGTCCATTGCCAGACAATCTTACTTTACCTAAAGGCTTCTGTTTCTTCTTTACTTTGAAGTCCACCCCCTTCTCTCATTCAGAAAAACTTCACTGAGCACCTATTATGTGCCAACAACTAGTACAACAAAGATAAAAACTGCCCACTATATCTACTGTAGACTTTTAATGAACATCCACTCTGCTCCTTCCTATACCTTCCCATCTCCCAAAATGACAAAACCTGGGAGAGGAGGCTGACACATTTGTTTCTTCTCTTTCTTTCAACCCCGACATCTAATCCTTTAGGAAATTCTGTCAGCTCTGTCATCCAACTACATCCAGAATCCAACCACTTATCACCTCTACCACCACCACCCTGGTCGAAGCTATCACTTTCTCTTACTCAGACACTCCTCATAATCTCCCTACTTGTACCTTCACCCTCCTTACTGTCCACTCTCCATATCCTCGCTACAGAGATTCTGATAAAACCAAAACTACTCTCCAATTACCTCTTCTTTTCACTAATTGAAAAAGCCAAAGCCCTAACCATGGCCTAAGGCCCTATAGTATCTAACCTCTCAACTAGCTGTCCTGAGACAAGGATCCTGTGCTAGACAAATCTATTATTTCTTAAACTTTCATAATTCCCTTGAAGTTTTTTAGTAAAGTCCCTTCTTCAGAATATTTACCTTTGACAATCAAAGGGACTAGTAAATGGTTCAGGTACTGACAAGAGTTCATAACCCTTGACTCAGCAACTACATTCTAAACTCCCACATGTGCAGAGACACAAATATTTCTTAACAGCTTAAGAGGAATAAGTTATTTCTACAAGTAGACGTGAGGAAAGCTGAGATTTTTTCCAAAGCTAGACCAGCAGAAATGGAGCCAGAAGTATGCCCCACAAGTCCTCACTCACGAGAGGGAAATGTTCAAGAGAGAGACCATTATTTCTTCACAGCAGACCTTCAATGCATGGGCTCTAAAATCTGAAAATGAGGTTAAAACTACACTACTACTTACTAGATGGGTCACTGTAGGCAAATTATTGAACTTTCTGAGTCTGTTTTATACGATGCTAAATGAGACTTGAGAGCATCCCCTTGGTGGACGGAAAAGCTATAATTAATGCAGGGGCCTGGCACATAATAAACACTCAATATGGTAGTTCCAAGGCCTATGGGGCTGGTACCACTAGCCTCAAAGCTCCACCCGTGACCAAATAGTGTCCCCACTCTCTGACAAGCCATAGTTCTTCTGGCTCAACATTCAGATCCAGGGGCACTCTGGCAGCATGACACATAATGCTTTTGGCTTAAGACCAAAACATTTTCAATGGACAGTCATCTCTAAAAGTATAGAAAGGCTGCCAGGATGATCTGACTTGTTTTTTAAAAATCACTTTATAGGTACATGTAATTTGTCAGGTTAAGAATACCAGCCCCATAGCTGGAACCTACATTTGCTGATTGTTAAAGCACCTCAATTAGTAAAGCTGGGTTTTTGTCTTGTTTGCAAAGATAACACTAATGGTGCCAAAAGAAAAAGAACAGTGCAACAAATACAAACCATCAACCACTTTCACAACCATGAGGCTTCAGTATACCATTCAAATGAGAAGTCCTCCTCCCACAGACATGATACTCACCAATGGCCCTGCGGAAGTTCTCCATCAGCACTTCTGTCTTCTTGATCTCCGTAGAGTAAACTTCACTCCCCACCATGGGGCAGAAAGGCACCTTACTACCCAGCTCCTGAGCAATAGCCAGAGCTAGAGCTGTCTACAGAAAACAAAGAAAATGAACTTGTTTCACATTCTTGAAAATAAGATCATTCAGAGACATATGCTTTAAAAAAAAAAGATTAACCAGGAACAACTGAAAATCCAGTCCTTTTAGTTTTAATGTCATTTGGCACATTTCACACAATAAACATTTGATGACTCTTGTAGATCTATAATCTAAATGGCATTTTTAACCACCCTTGTAATTACAAGTTATCATTTACTGAGACGTAGTACAGACCCAACTCTAAATGCTTCACATGAGCCACCCACTCGCCCTATGAATTAGACACTACTAATATTCTCACCTCTTTACAAATGAGGAAACTGAGACACAGAGAGATTAAATAACACATTCTAGGTGCTAACACTAAAAAAGTTATAGAGATCATATTCCCATCATAATTAGTACAGGCTTCCAAAACTATTCGCTCTATATCAAAACAGGGTCCTTACCTAATTACTCAGAACACCACTATTGGATCTTTGAGATAACTGCTTTCTGTTTATACAGGTACAAGAAGACAACCCACTGGAAATCAATTGTTCACTTTATATTAAGTGGCCTGCACATAATGAATACATGAGGTAGAATTCTGAAGCTATGAACTAGTCTTCAATTACACTTGAACATGCAAGTGTAGTTAAATACAAGTTGATTTTTAGTAAAATAATCATAGATGTCAAATGCTAAACAGAACCCCATATAATATATGCATGATCAAATATCAGGTACGAAAGCCAGTCCTTCAAAGCTGGTACAGGACTGAAAAATGCCATGTCCTTTTATGCCATTTTCATATTTCTTTAACAAGAGTCTGAGTAAGGTCAGTTCCCAAGGTATATGGGCTAAGGAAGAAAACAAGCTTGCTACTGAAGAATACCACAGTGGCTCTCTGATACAGTGTTTATTTTATTTTTATTTTTTTAAAAAAATGAGTCCAAACTTTCATCTGTTAAACCTTGATTAAATTTTAAAGACTAAGTACAATTTTAAAATATCATTTTATTTATTGATTTTAGAGACAGATCAAGGGGTGAGGTGAGAGAGAGAGAAAGGGAAAGAGAGAAAGAGAGAGATATGCACACACTGATTTGTTGTTTTACTTATTTCTGTATTCTTTGGTTGATTCTTGCATGTGCTCTGACTGGGGACTAAACCTGCAAACTTGGGGTACTGAGATGATGCTCTAACCAACTGAGCTACCAGGCCAGGGCTGAGACTATTTTAAAATTGGCCCAGTAAAGGTTCTGCTTAGATTTTCTTTTCAATGCTCCTTTGATGATAGTTTTTGAGACATAAAATCCTCTAGAAATCAGCATATAGCATAGCACAAAAGGCACTGGCCCGAGAGGCCAGAAACTGGGCTTTTATCCTGGTTCTCCCCCTAATTTAATTTTCACTGTGACCCTGGACACAGCACAAATCTCTGGTGCCCAATTTCCTTATTTGGCAAATTAAAGTCTGGGGTTAGATCACAGATAGCTAACTAGTTGCCCACAGACTGCTTCTGTTTTGCCTGGCATGGTCTCATGTGTTTTTAAACTGAATTTGTAGCTACCTTTTGAATGGTGGCAACTTTCGAATAAAAATCCAGCTGTTCGCAGGCATACATCAGAAATATTGCAAGTTCTGTTCCAGACCACTGCAGTAAAGTGAATTTGCAATAAAGTTGTAATCTTTTTGCTGGTGGAGGGTCTTGCCTTCAATTTGTAAGAACACAGTATCTATGAAGGGCAATAAAACAAATTATGCCTATAGTCACAGTCTTCTGAGAAACAAGAAGGTCTGGCTACAACCAGTCCTCATTACCATGTGGCAGAACCTGGCGTGAAGCCCCAGAGCAGCTGCCTCCTTTAGGGAGAGACTGCTGCTCTGGCCCATCATAGCTGCACTGCTTCCTGGAGCTTGCTTGCACCCAGGTGCTTCACTCATCCCCCACTGCTTGCCTGAGTAGGCATCTCAATTTGCGATCTTAAGACTGATACCTCTAAAACTGTAATGTTCTAGTATTCTAAGAGTGAAGGAAAAATTTCTGGAGCATGAAGGAGCATATTGAGAGAAGTGGCACTCTAACATTAGGCCTCCCAATGGGATCCACAGGCTGGCCACATGCACCTTACATCTAAATCTTGCCACCTTCTCATTCAATCCTCTTTGTTATCCAGGTATCTCTGCAAGCCCCATTCCCTACCCACAGCTGCAAATGTAAAAGATAGTAATTGTATCTGTTTCTGTGGCATCCCCTCATCACTACTTAATACAGAAGAGATGATCAACATACTTCTATTGAAGTTTCATAAATGCATGATTAAGAAATGCTTCAGGTGTGTCTAGCTTCCACCAGTTAAAGGCTCCCAGCCCTGGCTGGCGTGGCTCAGTGGACTGAGCACTGGCCTGTGAACCAAAAGGTCACCATTTAAATTCCCAGTCAGGGCACATGCCTGGGTTGTGGGCCAGGTCCCAGTTGGGGCATTCAAGAGGCAACCGATAGATGTATCTCTCATTCATTGACATTTCTCTCCCTCTTTCTCCCTCTCTACAAAAATAAATCAATAAAATCTTTAAAAAAAATAAAGGCTCCCAGAAGGCAGGTACATGATATGGCTACAATACCATAGCTACATCTACTATAGATAGTGCTAGGTCAGTTGCATAAGAGATCTCATTGAATCCTTCCAACTAGCTGAATTTGATAATCCAGTTGGTTTTTTATAGCTTTAGAAACTGAAACTCAAAAGTAAACAACTCACCCAAGGCTAAAGAGTTAGCAAGCAGCAGAGCCAGGATGCAAACCCCAATCTCCAAACACATTATTTCTTTGTGTTTACCTCTGCCCCTCACCCATGCAAGTGGTATACAAAAAAGAGATGGTTGCAAAAAGAAGATTAATCTACTTTATTTTCAACCTCAACTGAATACCTTTTTCTAAAACCCAAACACATGACCTGTTATTAAAGTTTTGAGATCCTCAAAAATGGAACACCTATATGAAACATTTATTTGCATCCCTAAATAAGCACTATATTCTCCTGCCTGTCACTCAGTTAAGTTGCCTAAATTTGGGGGCCCATCAGCATACCAAAAGTGTTACCATACGCCCTCCTAAACATTGAAAGGAACTGGGTAAACCTATAAGTGCTGAGAAGTTCTCACATTTTCTAGGAGAAAAATAGTATGTTACAAAAGAAATGACAGGCTTATGCTTCCAGCAATACGGCACACTAGAGCCATTAGAAATCCTGCCTGCCCTGGCTGGTGTGTGGCTCAGTGGATTGAGTGAGGGCCTGCGAACCAAAGGATCGCGGTTCGACTCCCAGTCAGGGCACATGCTTGGGTTGCAGGCCAGTTCCCAGCAGGGGACGCATGAGAGGCAACCATACATTGATATTTCTCTTCCTCTCTCCTTCCCTTCCCCTCTAAAGATAAATAAATAAAATCTTTTTTAAAAAAAGAAAAATCCTTCCTGTTACAAAATACCTAAAAATAAATAAATAATAACAATAAACCCAAAGTAATAAACCTACATTACCTCGAAAGTTTGAAGGGTGATTGACAGATACCAGAAACCCAGCAAGGTGTAGTGTTATGGCAGAAACCTTTCAATAAAAAAGACCCTTAAATGGCCATGAAAGTAGACAATAAAAAAAATCTCCTTTAAGTACAAGATATAAATTTGCCAGTCTTGCCTTTGCTCTGGGTGAGGAGAGAAAGTCTCCCCAGCATTCTCTCAAACAGATTTAGGATTGGTCTTTACCCTACCTGATGGCCAGAAAACCCAAGACGAAAACTTCTCATTAAGTGCCCAGGGTCTGTAGCATAGCAAGGCTCTCACATGTCCTCTAAGAAAGTACTCAGTCCTAACTTTAGATTGGAGAAGTTTCACAGATCTGATCAATTAAACATGATTTCAAAAGCAGACACAGAATACAAAAAATTGTTTCATGAACAAGGAACAAGAGGCTATCAAAAATAGCTAAATTTTGAAGGAAAGAAAAATAATACGACTTTGGTGGGTGCTTCATCTTTACAAAAACAAATGAACAAAAAAAGCAAGCTAAAATATGTAGAAAAAAATGGCATTTTGAAAATCACTCTTTTCTATTATCAATAAGACAAGAAATAACAAGAGTTGAAGAGGATGTAGAGAAAAGGGAACAAGCTGGGAGTAATATAAATTGGTGCAGTCACTATGAAAAACAGTATGGAGGTTCCTCAAAAAATTAACAGAGCCCTGGCTGGTGTGGCTTAGTGGACTGAACGCTGGCCTGCAAACCAAAGGGTCCCCAGTTCGATTCCCAGTCAGAGTACATGCCTGGGTTGTGGGCCAGGTCCTCAGTTTGTGGCACATGAGAGGCAACCACATGTTGACATTTCTCTCCCTCTCTTTCTCCCTCCCTTCCCCTTTCTCCAAAAATAAATAAATAAAAATCTTTAACACACTGATGGTTCTCTCCCTCTCTTTCTCCCTCCCTTTCCCACTCTAAAAATAAAAAAATAAAATACTTTTAAAAGTAAATGAAAAGAATTTTTAAAAACGTTAAAAAAAAAATTAAGAATAGAGCTACCATATGACCCAGCAATCCCCTTTCTGGGTATCTACTTGAAAAACTTGCAAACATTTATTCATAAAGTTATAGATGTATCCCTATGTTCATTGCAGCATTATTCACAACAGCCAAGATATAGAAATGAATGACTGGATAAAGACATGATATATATAAAAAATGAAATACTACTCAGCCATAAAAAAGATGAAATAATGCCATTTGCAACAACATGGGTGGCTCTTGAGAGTATTATGCTTAAATTAGTCAGATGGAGAAAAATAAGAACCATATGAATTCACTCATATGTGGGATATAAAGCAAAAATCAACAAACACACAAAACAAATAAATTTAAAAAACCAAACTAATAGATACAGACAACAGAATGGTGGTTACCAGAGAAGGGGAATAAAAGGAGGATAAAGAGGAGAGAGGGGATCAAATACATGGTGACAGAAGGAGCCTAGACATCAGGTAGTGGCCAAACAATAAACAGTGTATACAGAAGTCATATTACATAAGTTGTACAACTAAAATGTATATAATAAATATTATTATTAAACAATGTCATCCAATAAATTTAACAATAAAAACAACCCCATTTTTGCAAACACCAACGTGATAACTGATAAGCAATGACCATCAACAAATGCTACACCCACAGGAGAAAAGAATATTCAAAATATCTCGACATGTCACTTCACAGATTACTCATTAATTATAAAGGGAACCAATACCTTCACAGTACAATTTAGCATCAGCCTTCTGTTATAAAGCAATGGAAAGACACAACATAACCTGTGCAACATTGTGCCAGTGTTCAATATTTAACAAAATCACTGTAGAATAGCTGTAGGATATTCTACAAAACAACTGTACTGGACTCTTCAAAAATGTCAATCTCATAAAAGAAAACAGAACAAAACAATTCTAGGGAGGGTAACTGTTCTAGATAAAGAGAAACTATAGAGACATAACAATGAATGCAATGTGAGATCTTTGTTATATTCTGAATTTAAAAATATTAAAAAATGAAACAGCCAAACACTGGAACAATTTGGAGAAATTTTACCATAAATTAGACATCTGCTAATAGTGTTAACAACATTAAATTTCTTGGGTGTCATGACAGTATCCTGGTAATGGAGGAAAATGTCCCTGTGCTTACTTTCAAATGGTTTAGTATTAAGTAGACAAAAAGCAAATGCCACGAAATACTTATAATTAGGCATTTATTCATTTATGTGCAGGGAATACAGAGGATCATCATACTGTTCTTTCTATTCCTTTGTAGGTTTTAAAATATTCAAAATGAAAAAGAAAAAATATTCAATGAATTGGATTAAACAGCAGCTTAGTGATAGCTTACCAGACAATTAAACTGGAACCAAGGTCTAAAGAAACTATAGCACAGTAAAATGTAGCAAAGTAAAAAAGATAAGAAATATGAAAAAGAGGCTGAAAGACAAAGAAGACAAAATGAAAAGCTCTAGCTCAGGGTTTCCCAGTCTGGCCACTACTGACATTTGAGCCAGATAATTCCGTGTTGTAGGGACTACCCTGTGCACACTGTAGGATATTTAGCAGCACCCATGGTCTGCTAAATATCCTACGAGCTGCCTGTAATACTGTCCATGTGGCCAAGTTGTGACAACCAAAACTGTCTCTAGACACTGTCTCTAGGCAAATGTCCCTTGGCAGGCAGGTTTAAAGAGGGGCGGGGTGGCAAAACAACCCCAAGTTGAAAACCTTTGCAGTAAAACTCAGCAACAAACTGAATTTCTAGGAGGAGAGAATTAAGAGAACAGGGCAAGGCAATTTCTGAAGAGATAAAGGCTGACAATTTCCCAAGATTCATTAGAGACATAATAGTCAGACTCAAAAAGCACAATTAATATTAAGCCAAATAAATATAAATAAATTCACTGTTCAACACGCCACAGTCAAACACTGAAACCAAAAATATCTTAAAAACATCCAAGAAAGAAAAACCAAAAGCTCTCAAAATTAAGCTTCTCAAAAGCAAAAAGAGAAGACAACAGGTAGCAGATACCATTGAGAGAAGAAGTACCGAGAAAAAATAGCTGTCAACTGAACTATACATCCAACATAACAAATACAATCCTTACTTTGTCACTAAGAAACTTTTATAAGAAACTTCTAAATGATGTACTTTAGGAAAAAGAGACACGGAGTGTTAGAGTCTAAGACGTAAGAATAGAAAGCAAATAAATGGTAAATTCATTAGACAAGCTAATATTGCTTGCAGAGGTAATGAAAGTTCATTTACATGGCACGTTAAAATTTAAAAAAACTTTTTTGCAAACACAGCACTTCTTCCTCTATTATAAGACACCAATATAAGAGACACCATCAATTCAATTTATGATTTCAAATAATAATTAAAGTCATCACCTCACAACTGACCAGTTTAATAACTGCCTGAAATAGGGCATGTGCTACTATTTCAGAAAGGCTAAGGGACCTTTCTCAGGTCTCCTGGAAAGTCAGCAACAGTGCTGGAATTTAAAGCCTATTTCTTTATACCAAGTCTGTCTGGCAAAATTCCAGCCATTGTTAATATAATGAGAATGGTTTGAGCGACATCAATGTAACCTGAGAGCTAAGGCGAGTGGGCTGGAATGAGCATGCATGAATGACAACTCTACTGTACTAGTTAGTGGGGGTGGTAGACACCACAGTCAAACACTGAAACCAAAAATATCTTAGTGAGCATGTGTACTGTGTGGCTGTTGCAGTCAAAATGACTGAGCAAGTAGAGCAAGAATCTGCATCAAATTTTGCATTAAGCCTTAATATTCCTCCATGGAAGCTATTTGGATGATTCAGAAGGCCACAGCTATAGGCACCTGGTGATCGGCAGCTTCATTACAACAATGCGCCACTCATGCATCATGTTTGGAGTTTTTTTTGATGAGACATCAAATCACCCAGGTGACTCATCCCCCTTACAGCCCAGATATGGCATCCTGGGACTTCTGGCTGTTCCCAAAACTAAAATCACCTTTGAAAGGGAAGAGATTTCAGACCAACAGTGAGATTCAGGAAAATATGACGGAGCAGATGTTGGTGATTGGGAGAATTGTGTGAGGTCCCCAGGTACCTATTTTGAAGGGGTCTTAAGTGTCATTGTCGTGCATATACCGTTTCTTCTATCTTGTATCTTCTTCAACAAATGTCTCTTGTTTTTCATATTACATGGCTGGATACCTTCTGAACAAACCTCGTAAACACAATCCCAAGCTGCAACTCTCTCCTATACCATATGGCCCTTTCGAAAAAGAAGCAGGGCTCAGACTGGGGACTTACAGCATTTCAACTATCTAGCCACTCCCCTAATGAATCCCAACAACCTTACCACCTCCTCTACCTGCAAGGCCCTTTTTTCCCTGCAAAGCCAACTCTTCTCCTTACTCTGCAGACAAATGTCAACAATCAACCTGTCCAGCTTTGCCAACCCTTACTGTGCCTCCTGCTCTATTCCCAACTGCATTTAGGATCAGTGTTCAACTAAAGGATTTTGGGGCTGACAAAGTTTCCTCTCTCTGCCCTGAAAGCCCCTTGAAGATAAAAATCATGTCTGCAATTCCTTCCATCTTCCTTTTTTCCTCCATCTCTCATATAGCCAAAATCGTACTGGATAAAGTTAGAATTCAGAAAAATGCTTGCTGATTGGTTTTTCCCCCCCTCAAGATGTCACTCTCAAGATTTTATGCAGCCCTAGACAAACAGAAATGTATTTCCAGAGCAAAGCAGACTTTAAAGAGATACAAGCTAAATTCTAAAGCCAATGAGATCACTCTGAGGACTTCATTCTCTATTCTCTGGAGGTCGTCCAGGATAATCTGGATTTCCGAAGTATGGATTTTAGATACTCAGTTGTATTATTGCACATTAGTTTTAAAAACATACATATAACCAAAGACTAGTTAAGACACAAATTTAATGTGGTTTAGACATTAAGATCATTCTTCTGGGTAGATTAAAAAAAAATAAGAGAAAATGAGTACCTTGCCAGT
>PVKM010049826.1:0-10862 GCA_004027735.1 Carollia perspicillata
GCAGAGTGTGTTAATCGAAGCGTGCACCTGCTGAGAATTAACCAGCCAATTAGAGATTTCACGGAGTCCTCCCTGCCCGCCTCTAGGCCAATTACTGTAGAGGCTTCCATCTCTTAAGCCTTTGGTGAAAAACCTGCGCTTCGGGGGCTGGGATCAAGGTGGGAGATAGGAGCTTGAACCACTCATGAGTGTCAAAATTTGTACAAAGCCAGTGTCACCCCACAACCCAGTGACCGTTGGGAAAAAATATGATGGGCCGTGCTCCGTTACTTGTTTGCTCTGCTATCTTTTGCCTCGATCAGGTGATCAGGTGACATGAAAACTTTTTTTTTGGGGGGGGGGGGCGGAGGTTTGTACCTAAAAATAGGCTTCGTAGAGATGGAGAGAGTGTCAAGAGGAAGTTGTTGCGCAGCAGAGAGCCAGGGCCGGCTGTGAAGGAACACGATGAGGGCGGTGACCACAGGAAAGATGAAGGACCCGAGTTCTGAGTGGTAAGGGAGCTGCGGGCCTGCCCTTTCCTAGGGATGGAGGGAAACGGGGTCCATTTCTGTAGGGGACTAGAAAGCGGGTGGTTTTCTGAAAGCGGCCGTTTGCTTTGGAAGAGTGCATTCCAGCCGCCGTTTGTCCGGGAACGTTACGGACGGTTGTGCCTGAGTCTCGGCCTCTGCGCAGCGGGTAACCCAGCGAGCGGGCCCACGCCCCTTCCCCGGCCCCATGCCCCGCCCAGCACTAAGGGCTCACCGTGGGACCAGGGGTGGGGCGCTCCCACCAGCTTCTATCACAATTTCTGGCGCGTGATACTCAGTGAACGTTGAATGAACGCAAGATTGTATCTTTAGTCAGCTAGGTAGAGAAAGGCCTTTGGTAGTCAGTTTTTCGTTTTGTATTAATTTAAAATATATGTTTCGAAGAAGTAACACGTGCACATTCTACGAAATTCAAAAGGAAAAAGGTTATTACAGTGAATGTCTTAGTTCCCGCGGAAGCAGCCAATATCAAATTTTTGTGACTTTTCACAAGATATTCTATAGTAAACATGCATATGTATTTTTACCTAGTCGATAATAAACTATTTTACAGTTTCCTTTTTATATAGTTTAGGTGTCTTTCCATAACAGTACAGACGTATCTGCCTCACAGTAAGTTTCATAGTAAGCCTGAGGGATATACTGATTAACCACACGTTACCATTATATTGATATCCAAGTATATTTCATTTGGCTTTTGCATATCTGTATAATAAATACTTAGAACTGCAAATGCTAGGTCAGAGCATTGTGTGTGTTGTTTTTTTTTTTTATCTGGATACCTGCAATTTTGAAAATTCCCTCCTCCCACGAAGATGTTTCTCATTTCATTCCACCAGCAGTGTTTTAAAGGATTTCGGTAAGTATAGATGGTATTGTCAAATTACTTTCCACGGAATTTTTACTAATTTTCTCTCCCATCAGCATGCTTATACATTGTGTTATCAAACTTTAGATTTTTGCCAGTCTGATAGTTGTAAATGATATCTCATTGTAATTTTAATTTCTCTTATTATAAGGTTGAGCATCTTTTAGTATGTTTAAGTGGCAATTGTATTTTATTTCTCTGTATATTCTGTTCATATAATTTGTTCATATGTTAATATTTTATCTTTGTGTAAGTTATATATTTTTCTTTTCCTAGTTTTTGTCCTATGTATTTTTACTTTGTTTATGGCGACTTTTTGCTATGCAAATATTTTTTATTTTTATGTAGTTGAATTTGTCATCATTTTCTTTGATAACTTCTGGGTTTTATATCATATTTAGAAAAGCCTCCTATTACCTAAGATTATTTTTAAATTATTCTATATTTTCATAAATACTTTCATAGTATCTTTTTATATATCTTAATATTGAATTCACCTGGAATTTATTTTGGTGGGAAATAGAAAAATCTAACTTTATTTCGTTTGTTGTACTTGACCCTGCTTATTGAGTAACCCATACTTCCTCCCTTGTTTTTGAATGCTACCTTTATAAAACTCTAACAGCCATATGTATTTGGGTCTATTTTGGAGTTTTTCATGTTTATTGATCTCTTCATTTATATTCTAGCACAGTCAAACCTTGGTTCTCCAACATCTGGGTTCTTGAACAGTTTGGTTCTTGACCAGTTCTGTTCTCAAACAAGTTGTTCACAAAAAAAATATCGATTCTATACCCGAAAACCCTTTCATGGTGGTACCTGTATAATCAGTCATGTGTCTGTCAGGTAACAAAGGAGATTCGGTTTTTGAACAAATAACTTCTTGTTTTTAAAATTGTTGTTCAAGTACAGTTTTCTGTCTTTTACTCCCATCCCAGCAGAACAAATAACTTCTTGAACAGTTTTGTGGAATGAATTAAGTTTAAGAACCGAGGTTCCACTGTTTCTTACTGTATTTAAAAATTGATGTACATTATGTATTGTTTACCATAATTTAAAAATTGATACACAGTATACATATAGAAAAGTGCACAAATAAAAACTGTACACCTCGATGAATTTTCAAAAATGGAATACATTTGTGTAACCAATGTCCAGATTAAGAAACAGAACATTACAGCATGCCTGAAGTCACCCTTGTGTCCCTTCCCAGTCACTACTATTCCCCTTAAGGATAGCCAATCTACTGACCCGAATAGCAGACACCAGTTCTTCCTGTTTTTGTTTTTGTATATGAAGAGAGTCATATAATATGTACTCTTTGTGTCTGGCTTCTTTTGTGCAACATTATTTGTGTGAGATTCAGCCATACTGTGTGTAGTTTCAGTTCATTCATTCTCATTACTCTGTAGTAGTATATTGTGGGAATATAGCACAGTTTACTTTTCAGAGTACTGTTAATGCTGTTTTGATTAGATCACATATTTTTAGATTACCTAAGGGAGAATTACTGTACAGAATATTCCTTTATACATGTTTAAGTCATTGATGTCCCATCATCAGTGTCTTAAAGTTTTTGTCATAAAGAATTACGTATTTCTTAGATTATTCCTAGGTTCCTGAGTGCCTTAATTGCTATAGCTGTTTTTATATTTTAAAAAGTAAAAGACTACCTAGACCCAAGGAAGAATGTCCACTCTTGCTATAAAAAGTACAGACCTACTTTATGGGCCCATCATCTTCCAGCTCCAATCGGAGGTGGTAGGGAAGAAAAGAGGAAATGAAATGGAAGTCCAAAATGAGGGATTAAAAATTAAAAATTAAACCACAGGAGGAATTTCTTAATCAGAGAAGTGTAAAGCATGTATAATTAGTTTTCCTGGAAATTTTTTGAAGGAAGGTTAACTTCAAATAATTGGTTGCATAGGGAGGTCAAGGAGTAGAAGGGATAACTTTAGATGAGATGATTCCAAACTTTCAGTCTCTGTGCATTTGGGATTTGTCATCTAATTCCTCCTCTAAGAGCCCAAATCAGGATTGAAAGATTGAACTATGAAAAGCTCGCATGGGGTGAATTATAATTTTTAAATTTTCATCTCCAGTTTCAAGGAGTCCATTCTCTTTCCTTGAAGGGTTTTTGGGACGGAGTGCAGGAGGCAGTAGGTGGAACTAGTTAAGAAAGTCTGGGTTGCCTAGAGAGTTCCATGGGCAGGTGTTTCCACTCAACAAGCCAAACTGTAAAAGTAGACTTTAGCTAGAGGGCTGGGCAGCGAGGGGTTCTCAAACACAGTAGCCTGGTTCCAGAGCCTTGACTGATCAGAGTTCCCTTCCTGGACAACATACAAACAATCTGTTCAAGTGATATTCAGTTGTCTGAGTTTTTGGAAAACAGAACACTTCCTTTGCCCATTATAGGCGTCACCCTTTTCTTACCCTTTATTCAAGGCTCTTTACCAGAAACCAGCAACTGGGAGCATGGGCCATAGTATCCAAAATTATGCTGGTGCTACCTTCAGTCTTTAGATTAGATTGATGAATTGTGGCAGGTGTCCCAGGAGAGAGACACTCCCCTCAGCCTTTCCAGCCACCACCATCCAGCTGTCTTCCTACATAATTCCCCTTACAGAGGAGCCTGGATGACCAGGACTCAGCAGTCGCTGATCTCAGTGCTCTCCAGACTGAATCACCACCATAGTCACTTCTTCTGTTTTAAAAATCCTCATTTGTGGACATTTTTTCCCTTGCTTTTTTAGAGAGAGGAAGGGAGAGAGAGAAACACTAATGTGAGAGAGAAGCACTGATTTGTTGCTAGAACCAGGGATCATACGTGCCCTGACTGCAGACCAAACCCTCAATCTAGGGATGTGCCCTGACTGGGAATCAAACCCGCACCTTTCGGTTATAGGATGACGCTCCCACCAACTGAACCACACCAGCCAAGGCCACACTCCCTTCTTGGAGCAAAAGTCCCACCCAAAGTTGCCTGCCTCTCTCTGAAAGATGGGTGCTGGTGGGAAAAGGGGGACAGGGAAGGGAGAAGCATCCTACCATCTGCTCTTACCTGTGCTGTTATCTACTTCACACCATAGTCCTTCCCAGCCTTTTCTCCTTGCCTCAAATGGACTCGGGAGCACAGGCAGCCTAAGTCCTCAGCTTTTCTCCTGCTACCTGAGGCTTCTCACAGCAGACGTTCTTTACCTGCATTCTGTGGAAACTTGGATGGCTTCAGGGTGACAGTGGACAATGTATACATGTTTTTGTTCATAGTTTGTACCAGATACTCTCAGAGGGGTCTCCAGTTCAAAATAAGCTGACAGTCATTGCCTTGCAGGCTTCTCATCCCTTGAATCAGGGACCCAACACAGCAAAGGAAATTAGGAAACAAAAATGTATCAGGGATCATCACGGGGAGTGCTGAAATGCTGCCAGAGTATCTTGGGTCCAAACTTCTCTCAGCTTAGGGGACACCATACCTGAAATGGAAGGGGAGGGTAGATGGAGGGTGGCTGGAATGACCTCAGGAAGGTTCGGTCCAGCAGGGGTGGGCAGAAGGTGGGCAGAGTCAAATCTCCCTCAAATCTGACATAGTTCACAGATCGTTCCACCATATGAGAAATTCCTGAGCAGCCTCTCAGTAACCTAAGAGGCTGTTGAGGTTAGAACCCAGAAAGGGACCTAGGAAATCTGAAACCTCTGGGGTTTTTTGGTTTTTAGTTTTTGTTTTTAATCTTCACCCGAGAACATTTTCTTTTCATTGCTTTTTAGCAAGAGAGGAAAGGAAAGAGGAAGGGAGAGAAGCATCGATTGTTGCCTCCCACACATGGCGAGATGGGGGATCTGTGCCTGGAGCAGGGACCCAACCCCTTGGACCAGGGATGTAACCTGCAACCCCTACCAGGAATCGAACTTGCAACCTTTTGGTTACAGGTCAATGAGCCACAGTTCCAACCAACTGAGCCATACCAGCCAGGACTGAAACCTCTGTTTTTAATTATGAGAGCCTCTGTTGCTGGCAGCCAGGCATTTCAGTTCAGTCCATCTGATCCCTGGAATTTCTGCCGGACCACCCTGGGACAGAGGCAGCAAGGACATTGGGTGAGAGGACTGAGAAAGAGTAAAAACCAACCAACCCTCAGCTTCTTGAAGTGACTCAGTTGCATTAGAGTTACTGAAGGAGGGTGAGGATAACAATTGACCCCAGTTTCCCTAAAGAAAGTCGTTCTGAGCTAGTGGGGTAGAAGGTGACCCCTGGATTTTACCTTGCTCTCCGGGCAGGTCCTGCACCTGAGAGACCATGGGAGAGGGGTTATAAGAACATGCAGTGACTAGAACAGTAAAGCAATATGGTGGAGGCATTTGACTTTTGAGTCAGCCCTGAGTTCAAATGCAACTCCCTTACTAACTAGCCCTACATATTCCAGCATTTACTTACTTTATTTGACTGTTAGTCCTATCAGCTAAGATGCCCTAGTTTATGGGGTTGATGTGAGGATTAAATAAGAAAACAAAGATAAAGCCACTGACATAGAATAGGCCCTCAATACGTGTTATTTTTCTCCTTTCTCCACCTCTGTCTCCCCCGTAGGAGAGCTCTGTTGGATTGCCCCAAATGATGCAGACCATAACATCCCCGCGTGTGCACACGCATGCACGCAGCTGCACATGTCCCTGGTTGCATTCACACACTCATTACCCGCACACCAGCCTGGACAAGTGCACCTGAACCAAGGGCAGCCTTCTCAGACGGGTGCCACGAGCACTGGCTCGCTGATTGTACAAGCTGTGGAAGTGCGCGTCAGAGTAATGTGGCTTCACTGGCCGTCTCTGGAGAAGCTGTGCGCGGAGAATGAGGGGTGGCAGTGGGGCGAAACTTCGCAGGCACTTCCCCTAGCTGGAATGGGTTTCTGTGCCTTCTCCACCGGGAGGTCCTCGTCTGTGCCCAGAGGTGGAGTGCCTGGAGCTGCGCTGTCCAACACAGTAGCCACTGGCCACATGTGGCTCTTGAGCACTTGAAAGACGGCTAGGGCAACTGAGGAGTGGACTTTTAAATTTATTTCATTATAGTTAATCTAAATCTGAAAACCAATCCTTGGTTTAGTTACTGGGAAACTTTTAATATGTTTGGAAACCTTGCATGGGTGAGTCAACTTTTCCAACAGTGAATTTTATGAAACCTAAATACCAAATATATTTCTGGTGAAAACATAGTGAGCAAATTGGAATGTGCCGTAAGTGTAAAATATACAGTGGATTTCAAAGGCCTAATATGATAAAACAGTGAAAAATATTTCATTACTAATTTTTATATTGCTATGTTGAAATGATAGTAGCCTGGGTGCATTGGGTTAAATAAAATAAAATATATAGTATTCAAATTAATTGTATCTGTTTCTTTTTGCCTTTTTAATGTGATATTAGGACATTCGAACTTGCATTCTGTTTCTATTGGGCACCACTGCCCTGGAGACTCTGGGACTCGGGCGGCAGCACCTCCCGCTCCAGACACACGCCATCTGTGTCATCTGTTCCCCGCCGCCTCAAGGGGCTTCTCAGAGATTTCTCTGAACAGCAGTGCGGCTCCCGCTCTTTTCTGCATTGCAGAGTAGACAGCCAGAGTGAGAAACAGGAGCACCCCCAAGTCCCAACCTAATAAACTGCTGGTGGAGAACCTGGAGAGGAGGGAGAGGGCTGTGGCCACCAGGGAAGCCTTTCTGGTGTCTCATAAACGGGAGAGGGAGGTAGTTGGGATACAAGGAGAACTGTGCGTGCGTGGTGGGGGTAGGGTTGGAGGCTCAGGGACACCCATTTCTCAAGATTATTGCTCTCCAGCCTCAGTCTTTTAACCCGGGTTCTCACTTTCACCTCTGGCCCCACCCACAGCTTCCCACCTGGCCCAACGGAGAAGCTAGCCTGGCGGTGAAGTCCCGCTGTGTCCTCCTGGTGCCGGCTCCTCCCACTTGTTGGGGACAGTAACGAGTGGTCTTTCAGAACCAAAACCACTGCCTCAGGAATTAGCTAGGAGGCCGTCATGCTTGCAGATTGTCGGTTAAGGTTGGGTGGGGGCTTTTGAGGGTGGACGATGCAGAGAAGCCCTCCAGGGCTGTGTGGCCGCCACTTCTTCACCCCTCCTCCCTGCTCCTTTCCTTTCCCTTTACTCCTCCCCTTGTGATGATGTCGAGGCTGCTCTCCCTTGAGCTCTCGGCATCTCCACTTTTTCTGGCTCCACTTTGCCCTCTATTTGAAGCACACTCGGAGGCAGTCAGCATCTCTTCTTCCTACCTGCCTTCGCACCAGAGGCCATCCATCAGACAGTGACCTCTCTCCAGAGAGCGCTTCCCGCAGGGGCTGCATTAAACAAGGGAGCCGGGGGAAGGGTAGTGGAAGTGAACTAGGAGGCATTCCCGCTGCTGCCTCTTCTCATTTTCCCTCAAGTGCTCAGTGCCCCTCCTCCCCTGTTCTTGCAAGCCCAGTCCTGCTGTGCTCTGGGTCTCTCTCCTTTGACAAGGGCAGATTCTTGCTTTTGTTAGTCATTTTCTAACAGTTCCCCTCTTGGCTTCCCTCAAGGGCAGTAGGGATCTGAGACACAGTAATGACAGGCAGATCCCAGCAAGAAGGAGAAAGGAGGGATGGAGCTGGGTGTCCTGGGTTGGAATTTCTGCAGAGGAATCTCTTGGGACATGGAGTACTGCTCCTCCAACCCTAGAGACGAGAGTATGGGGAAGGGGTGGAAACTGAAATGGGCCAGGAGTGCTGCTCTCTCCAGGCCTGGCTGGTCAACTCTTGCATAAACCCCTGTTTGTATTAGATGCAGGCAAGGCTGTTGGGGTGCACGTTCAATGGGCAGGGAGAAAGGGCAGGAAGGGGGAGATTTGACAGCAATAAGGAGCACGAAAAGTCTGAAGTAAAGAAAACTCCAGAAATCACATGTAGTTTGGGCTGCTACAGGCGTGGCCTTTGGGCAGCAGGTTTAATGGTGTGACAGAGGCAGGTGGTGGAGGCTCATGCGGACACAGCGCCAGCGTGTAGTCTGTCTTCCCCCATCCCACACTGTGCCCTTGTCTCCTTAGTCTGAGGTCCTCCACCCTAGTTCCTTGTGCCTGGAGAAGGGGACAAAGCAGAAAGAGAGGGACAGCACCTGATTGAGGAGCAAAGATTCTAAGAAGCGACTGACACTTCCCTCTGAAATAATCTTGAAGCTGTGGTTGGCACTTGGTACGGGTCATGAAAGAGTATAAGTGTGTGTAAAGGAAGAGTGATGGTTAGACTAGCAGGCTGGGGTCTTGGTTATGTTTCCTGCTTTGCGCATGGCGGGCAAGGCTGGGCTGACTATAAGGTCTACATCTCCAGCTCCCTGGGGCCCTCCAGGAAGGGGTGACAATGCTGTCCTCGGACTGCAAAAGCATGAGGCAGACTCTCTATTAGGAGGCATCATAGCTGTGCTAACAGTGCAGGCAGGAGGTGTGGGAGGCCTCTGCTGCTTAGGATGGGGTTCTGGTCCACGTGGCCTTGGTTCCCCTCCCTTTTGATATCTGAAGCTGGCTTGGCTGGGTCCCCAGCGTGAAAGTTAAGGTCAGAAGAGCTTGGCGGTCACCCGGTTACCCCCAGAGTTCTTATCCCCAGAGGGCCGAGGTGCCACAAAGTCAAAGGTCACGTGATGCTTGACTCGTCCTTTGCCCTTGCTCCAGAGGGCAATGAGGCCAAAGCAGAGGGTCACAGAGGTAAGGAAGGGGAGGAAGCCAACTGCCAGCACCATAGCTACACCTCTGCTGTCCAGGAAGAAAGGCCCTGGGACCCCTGGCATGGTAATGTTGTGGTCAAAGAGAGTGCCATTTGGCGCCTCGACTTGGATTACCTCCAGCCAGGTCCTCAGGGAGTCATTCCCAGCGACGTTGCTGACCACACAGATGTAGGCCCCTCTATCCCGCAGCTGCACTGAGCGGATCTCCAGCGTCCCATCCTCCAGCACCCTTACCCGCCCCGCCCTTCCCAGCCAAGCCCTTGGAGGCCTCATCCAAGAGACAGTGGGGGCGGGGTCTCCATCCCCAGAGCAGGAGAAAACAGCACGTCCCCCCTCCTCTGCGATGACCCATCGCGGCCCAGACTTTTGGATCAGGGCTGGTTGGCAAGTGAAGTGCCCTGGAGGTAGGATGTCTGAGAAGTCCCTCAGGCTCTTCCCCTGGACATGCTGAGGGCCAGCACAGGCAGGGGGGGATGTGCCAAAGTCCAGGTGGCGGCGTAGGCGGAGCAGCCACAGGAGGCGGCAGTCACAGGTCAGGGGGTTGCCAGACAGCTTCAGGGTGACCAGTGTATCTGGAGAAGGGAATGCCGTTTCCTCGAGTGTCTGAAGGGCATTGTCTGCCACATCCAGGAGGTGGAAGGCAGTCAAGCCATGGAAGGCGTGGGCAGCGATGGAGGTGAGGCAAGCCCCAGATAGTCGGAGCTCCTGGAGTCGCACCAGGGGACTGAGCTTTCGGGCTGGGATGGCTGAGATGGGGTTCTGAGACAGATCCAGGACCCTGAGGAAGCTCAGGTGGCGCAGTGCCTGGAAGGGCACAGAGCTCAGATTGCAGCGGGTGATGGCCAGGCTGCTAAGATTGAGCCCAGCCAGGCTCCCGGGCTCCAGGGACTCCAGAGCTGGCCAGTGATGGATCTCCAGCTCTTTTAGTTGTCCCAGCCCCCGGAGCGCCCCCGCTGGCAGCCTCCCAATATCCAGTTCCCGAAGCCTTAGGGCCACTAGTTTGGGGAGCCGGGCCAGGGCCAGGCCGGGCACTGTGCTGAGGTTGCAGCGCTCCAGGGTGAGGGCGTTTAGCTTGGCCAGCCCTGCAAAGGCCCCCGGAGCCACAAACACCAGGTGGTTGTCCCCAACCTCTAGCTGCTGGAGGCTGCCCAGCTCCCCAAATGCTCCGTCAAGGAAGAGGACAATCTGGTTAAGGCGGAGGTCCAGCAAGGTAAGGGAAGACAGGCCTGAGAAGACCCCTGGCCCCATGATTCGCAGCCGATTGCCTTGCAGTCTTAGGGTGAGTAGGCTTTGCAGGCCATGGAAGGCCCCTGGCTCCAGGGTGGACAGCTGGTTGTAACTGAGGTCCAGTTCCTGGAGCAGGCCCAGGCGGGAGAGCATCCCCTGCTGAAGTGCCCACAGGCGGTTCCCACTCAGGTCCAGGAGCTCAGTGTCCATCGGGAGTCCCCCAGGCACGGCCTCCAGCCTCCGGTGGTCACAGAGCACTGCCCGGGGCTGGGAGGTGCAGTCACATACAGCAGGGCAGCTGCCACTGCTCCCTCCAGGCAAGAGGAACAAGAAAAGGAGAGGGGGCCACGGGGGCCAGGCTTGTTTTGGAGCTACTGTGGCTGCAGCCATTCCCTCTTCAATCTTGGAACAGGTGATGACATGGACCTTTTTGGAAAGTGGCTTCAGGTGATGGTAACCATAGACTTTCCTGGGCCTCTTTAAAGCAGAGGAGGTTTGGGGC
>PVKM010049827.1:0-10856 GCA_004027735.1 Carollia perspicillata
GGACGCTCAGGCCAGGGAAAGCGGTTGCCTACCTCGGGGGCGATGGTGCTGACACCGGAGCCCGGTGGGAGGGCATGCAGGCAATGACAGTCCTCCTGGAGGGGTACTATGAGAAAAAGACAACGACCAAGCTGGGGGGAAGCCAGGGCAGGCATTCTGCTGGCCAGGGAGTTTGGAAACTATAGTTTCCAGGCTTCTAGCTTGTGTGACAGAGGGCAGCACGTGGAAGACAGCATCGATGGTGCCGCGATGCTGGTACTTGGGACCACTGTCTGGTGTTTGCTTCGCCTCTCCAGTGGCTTCCCAACGGGGCTTGGGGGCCCCAGGGAATGTGAGGTCTACCAAGGAGGGCATTAATGAGGTGCACAGAAGGACCTCAAGCTCACTTCCCACTTTCAACCTGAGCAACGCTGCCCATTGGATTTTATTTTGAGGAATATTCCACAGGCACAAAGTTTCATGGTCATTGGATAACAAGGTATTGGTTGGAAAATGGTAAAGAAAAAATCACTCTGACGCTTGTTATCATGGCAAGGAAGACTTTTTTCAGGGCTACTGCAATAGGGGAGACAGAAAAAAACGATGGGACTTTATAGGCAAGGAGCAGGTTGAGGGTGAGGTGGGAGAGGGAACATCACTGGGAGATGACAGCAAGGGCAGGGGGTGCTGGCTGCTGACTTAACAGGGTTCTTGCTAAGGCAGGCCAGGGTGCCAGACAGCAAAGGTGGGGGTGGAGGCTTCTCTCTAGACTGACTTAGCAGGATTCTTTCTATAACTGGGTGATGCGGACCCAGCAAGACTGGGGTCCAGGCCCGGGCCTAGTCAAGGGGAGGGGAAATCTTTGCCAAGAGGTCAGTGTAGCATCAGGAAAAAGACTGCAGAGATGCCCTGGTGGGATTCTAGGAACCAGAGGAGTCAGAGACATCTCATCTCGTCTTCTCTCTTTCCAGATCCCGAGCACAAGCCTTGCCCCTCCCCAGCCCTCCTGAGTCACAGCACCGGCAGACAGCGGCCCCGGGGCAGAGCAGGCCCAGCACGCCAGACTTCCACTGCGGCTCAGCTGGGATCTATCGTTCCGCGGTTCTATGATTCGATGGTTTTAATACTCTTTGATTCCTCAGCACTCTATCCGCGACTTCTACAGCCCTTTGATTGTGCATTTCTTTGATTCTAGACATGATGATCCTGGGATGTGCACTTTCTGGCTCAAGTATTCCAAGAAAGTTTTCTTTTTTTGAAATCAGCGCATCCAAACCCCTCTTGTGAGGCACTGGTTGGTCCAGAGGCAGGGCGCCAACGGTGGAACTGTGCTGGGGATGATGCTGACTGGGGTGCGGTCTCATGTACTGCCTGAGTCCAAGGTCAAAACCAGAGTCGCCACACCTGCCATCGGGTATGAGGGGCCAGTGTGTGGCCAGAAGAGTGAGATGATGCCAGATGGTTAAGGGCTGGATGCATGAAGGATGAAGTGGGTGATGATCAGCAATGATGGGGAGGAAGCAAACATCGTATGTGTGATGTGAGAGACCGCCAGTAACAGTGAATGATGAATTAGGATAAGCTGGGCTACTCTAGCGAACCTGCCCCGCCCAACCTGATAAGCGAAGTTTTTTTTTTTCTCCCTGTGAAGTTCTCTGTGGCCAGGGCAGGTCTGCTCCATATGGTCAGTTGGTCAGTGATCCAGGCTCCCGAGTCTCAGAGCCTGGCCGCCTCATGTGCAGGGGACGAGAGGGACTGTGATGCTCATCACTTCCACCCACAGAACCAGCCGCCGCATGACCCCACCCACACGGAAGGCAGAGAGCAGTTTTTGGTGTGTTCAGGACAGATGAGCATTTGGTGAACACATGACACCATTTCTACTACAAGTACCATTTCGTTGTCTTTTTTTAGTAGCTACCATGAGACCATTACTCTACATCAGTTATTTAAATCATTAAAGATCTTTACAGCTGAGGAAACCAGAGAGATTGAAGAACTTGCCCGAAGTCATACGAACAACGGCAGACCCAGCATCTGGACTCAGGTTTGCACACCTCTGAGCTCGGCCTTCGCCACTTCGGCGGTGGCCCCTCGGACTCCAGGGAACCTGGTGGGGTGACTGCCTGCACCCTCAAGCGTCAGTACACGAACCGCTGCCTACTCGCCCGTGGCTGCCAGGCCTAGACCCACGAGACAAAACACCCTTAGTGACTTGGGGGTCCCCCATTGTGGATGTGACACCTTGCAAAAGGCAATCCGTGGTTCCTGACGACTTTTTCATTGAGGCAAGAAATATGGCAAGCATACTGCGACCTTTGGTTTTCTTGCATGTCTCATCTGTTCTTTGTTAGGAGCTCAAACTTAAGAACCTTCTAGTGTCGGTTTCAAGTTCAGAAGCTGGCACTCCTTGGAGAGGTTCTTTGTTGGATGAGGGCGCAATGGATCGCTCCGATTTGTTTCCCTCCCACTGCTCCGTCTCTAAGTCCATCTGTTTCTCTTTCTCTCCAGACCTGACCCTCTTCACCTGAAAGGTCAGACTCACTTGTGGGTGAAGCAAGGGGCTGCCTGGTGTGTGATTTCAGGAACTTTCTATTGGTCTCTCTCCCGCTGGTGGCTGGGCCTAAAATCCCATCTTTACCTGAAGAGAATTCTTATTTCTTGTCAAGATGCCTGAGACAGGTAACCATGCCCCAGGAGTGTATCCGCTCAGTGGCTAGGAAAAAAGCCTGGAAGGCAGCAGATTTCAGAGAGGAAAGAAGGCAGAGGACACAGCGGCCAGACCGCTGACTGGGGGTCGAGCCCCACATAGGCCACCAACCTGGATGTGGACCTAGCAAGCCATCAAAACTCTGATCCTGCTTCTTTTTCTTTTTTATCCTTACCCGAGGATATGTTTATTGATTTTGGAGAGAGAGAAAGGGAAAGGAGGGGGGTGGGTGGGGAAGAGAGAGAGACAGTGAGAGACAGAGAGAGACAGAGAGAGACAGAGAGAGACAGAGAGAAACATAGATCGGTTGCCTCCCACGTGCGCCGTGCCCTCACCGGAGATCAAACCTGCAACCTAGGTATGCACCCGACTGGGAATCAAGCCCGCGACCTGTTGGTGTACCGGATGAGGCTCCAGCCAACGGAGCCACCCGACCAGGGCTGATCTGTTTCTTCATCTATAAATGGGGACCTATCAGATATTTCTTCCAGGGTCACAGTGAAACGGACAGAAATGGAAAAGACAACTTACATCGACATAGTGCTTTACCCCGGCAGGAAAAAAATTTAAAATATTGACTGAGGTTCTCTCTTTTTGTCTTTTTTCTTTTTAAAGTTCTGTGCCTTTATTTACATCCTGTGGCCAGTCTTGTCTGCAGGCAGCAGGCAAATCACGCGGCATTTTTTTTTTTTTTTTGCCTCAGGGAAAGGATGACACAGCAGAACACAGATAAGGAAGAAGGTGAATTCCTGGCTTTTGAATTTTAAAAGCCAGCCAAAGACTGGGCCTATGACAAAAGATTTGGAAGGACATCGAAGCAGGGCATCCGAGTCTCTGAGACTAGAACGCGCTCCCTGGGCTGAGGAACCAGAGGTGGCGAGAAGTGAAGGCAGCGTGACGCTGGTGCGTCCTGAGAGAGGGCAGCGAGCGTGTGAGGTCAGGAGGGCGTCTACAGTGTGTGTGCCTTGGGCCACAGGTGAGCAAGGATGGCTCCACAGAAGCCAGAGGGATAAATATGCCACCAAGAACCAGGGGACCCCTCTTCCTCACACCTTGCGGGTGGCCGGTCTCCAAGATGCCCCCAGCAAGTCCCCCGCCCCGGACTCTATGCTCTCGTGCATTCTCCCCTGCATTCCGTCATGCGTGTCTGGGGGTTCCGTGTAGCACAGTGGGGCGTTGAGTGACCTCTGAGGAGAGGTCATAAATGGCTTTGCAGCTTCTACCTCCTTCTTTTGGACCCTCGGCTCTGAGGGAAGCCACAGGGGGAAGATGCCCGAGCTGCTCATGGGTGAAGCCCATTAATGGTGCTGTACCCAATTAGAACACGTATGTGGCGTGGGGGTGAGGTGGGGAGGCTTTCCTCATGTCACCAGTTGTGACACAGCTAGGTGTCCAGTTCAACTCCAGTCTGACACTCTGCCTGGAGACAGCATCAGATCCCCCGGGGTAAGGGGTCAGTCCCGCCCCCTGCCCCAACCTCTCCCAGTTCAGATGCCAGTCACGGCCCAGGTTGTCCCCTGGGCTTCTGACCAACAGGCTATAGATCAGGAGTTCCTGTGACCCCATCCGTTGGCTGGATTGGTTTGCTTGAACAGCTCACAGAACTCAGGAAACCCATTTACTTACCAGATCACTGGTGTAAAAGGCAAGAACGTGACTCAGAAACAGCCAGATGGAAGAGACGCACAGGACAAGGTGTGGAGACGAGGTGCACCGCCCTCCGCGAGTGGCCACGTGTTCACCCTCCCGGAAGGTCTCCCAGCGGTGCCCTTCCGGACTTTTACTGAGGCTTTATGACTTTGCCATGATTGATTAAACCATTGGCCATCGGCAAATGATTCAACCTCCAGCCCTTCTCTCTTCCTCAGAGGTCATGGGATGGGACTGAGAATTCCACCCCTCTGATCCTGTGCTTGGCTCTCCTGGCAACCAGCCCCATCCCTAGGTAAGGTCTCAGAGTTCACATAGTGAAAGGCACCTTTATCATTCTCATCACTTAGAAGATGCCAAGTGTTTTAGAAGCTCTGCGCCAGGAATGGATGAAGACCGAATTATATTTCTGATGATATGGCACCCCTGTAGAAAGACTCGAGGCCCCTGGCCAGTAGGCAGCACTAACCCGCCAGGCAGGAAGGGAGCCACTTTGGAGGGGAGCCTTCAGCCCCAGTCCAGCCTTCAGATGATCCTGCAGCCCCAGCCGATGCCTGACGGCCGCGTCCTGAGAGGCCCGGAGCCAGGCCACCCAGCTAACTCCCCGGGAGTTGCTGACCTAGAGAGACCACGTGGCTTCAGACATGCTTATGGTCATTTTAATCTACTCCATTTTGGGATTGTTTTAAGGGCATTATTGATCACCAGTACACTCAAGCTGGCCTACTGTAATCTCTCCAGAATTTAGGCACGGCCCTGGAGAAAGAGGGCCTATGACCCTAAGTGGACCGTGATGGTGTTTCTGCCACCCGGTGGAACATGGGCTTGTACAGAAATGGCACTCAATTACAGACAAGTAAAGTTATATTTCTACACTGCCTGGGTTTCTAGAATACCTGTGCTGGGGTGACCCATTCCCAGGGGCTTCCTTAGGTAACTTTGGGACTGTGGGAGTCTGAGGAAGCAAGGACAAAAGCCACCAGATTTTCAGGACAAGAATGCCCTTTTCCCCGAATGGGCAAACAGAGCACCGGAAGCCATGTAATTCCTCTAGGATCTGGGGACCACTCGGCCTGTGTGTGTCGCTTCTCTGGGCTCCCTTCTGCTCCTCACTGTACCCCATCCTGGGAGCACACACAAGAGCTCTGCCTGCCGCCCACGCCCTTCTGTGTGCCTTGTGAGAAACCCCCTGGGTTAAAGAGACCATTACGAAGAGAGGGAAGGATAGATTGCCTGAGGCTGCGAGGCCCAGGAGGAGAGGGGAGAGCAGGGCATGCGAAACAGACCTGTGATTAGAGGGTGGGGGCGGCACAGGAGCCCGAGCGGCAACACTCTCCACTGGAGGTGTTGAAATGCTCGGAGATTCTCTTCCTTTGGGGAACTGAGTGACCGAAATGTTTTTTTTTTCTCTGCGCACAGTGATGACTCCGGGAGAGGGGTTAAGGGCACTGCTTTCAGACTCGGGTGGAACTCCGCTCTGGCCCTTTCTGGCTGCTTTCTGACCTCAGGGAAGCCTCTGAACCTCTCCAGTCCTCTGTTTCCTCATCCGGAAAGAGGGATAAAGGTAAGTCTATAAAAACGACCCGCGTCTCCCCCTCTCTTTGTTTCCTGTCCTGTGCAATGTGACGTTACACCTCCTCCCTTCTCAAGGTGAGGTCTTTTTCCGACACTGTGATTCCGGGCTGTTCCTGTGACTTATTCTGGCCGATAGAATGTGGTGAAAGTGGTGGTATGTCTGTCTCAAGCCTAGGTCTCAAGAGGCTTTGTTCACGCTGTTCTCTGGCTTCCATAAGAAGCAGTTTGGGCCAGCCTATTGGAGGAGGAGAGGCCACATGAAACAGACATGCCTCGTCCCAGCTGAGGCCGTTCTAAAACACCTGGCACCCAGGTGACTACGGGTACATGAATGAGCCAGCTGACGCATAGACTCATGGGTAACAAGGGATAAATGCATATTGTTTTCAGCCACTAGGTTTGGGGTTGGTTTGTTACGCAGCGATAGCTAACAGATACACCTCTCTCTTAAAGAGTTGCTATGAGAAGCAAGTGTGATAATAGCTCCCACCGACTGCGTGCTGCCTGCCCGTCCTCTTGCTCACAGTTGGCATGTGTTGTCTCAGACACTTGCACAGAGAGAGGCTGCCGGTGGCATCCAGGGGCAGGGCACCATACTGCCTCACATGCAGAGCCTGGCACATAGCACTTGCGTGACACATGTTCCTTGGATGCTGCTGCTCTGGGGTCTCCTGACAGAGGCCTCCACTTTGGTAGCGGGTCTAAACTTCATAACCTCTGCATCTGGAGGCCTCGGTGAGTACACAGCTGTGGGAAGACTAGGGTGCAGCATCTGTGGGAGTGAGAGGGTCAGAGGGAATGGAGTTGGGTTGGGGAACAGATATGGCTCCATACTTACCCTGTCACTAGCGCAGCCCTGGGCTGGCATCGTTGGCATCCTTGTGGCCCCTGTTAGAAATGCAGACTCTCGGGCTCTACCTTGGCCCATGAACCTGAGTCTATACCTAACAAGTTCCCCAGGGACTCCTGTGATGGTGGAGTTTGTCCAGACACTCCTTCCTCCCTCCCTGTGCCGAAGGACAGTGTTTCTCTTTCTGTTTAAGTTCCAATCTGTTGCAGAGTGACACTTGGTAAAATAGGAATTTAAGAAAAATTAAATGAAAAATGAAATACACACGAAATCCAAGCCCTTGTGTTTTTTTATGACTAGAGTCAATAAATATAAGATTGCTGTCCATCAAATTACTACAAAAGTTTCAAATGACTCTTTCTTTGTGCCTACCTCATTGTGGACAGGTGACAGCTTGTGACCTGGCCTGGGCTGGGGACCACAGCAGGCATAGCACGATTCTGGAGGTAATTACGATAACAATACTGATGCAACGTAACCACATGTGACTGCGGGCCAGACGTTGGCTGCTGGAACGAATGTACAAGCCTCTGTACTTTGGAACCCTCTCAGCATCCTCTTGGGTGAATAGATGTCTTTATTTCCACTTTCCAGATGAGCCTGTTGAGACCCAGAGAGGCTGTGATTTGCTCAAGGTCACACAGCATATACATTTAAATAACCAGTGCTCACTTGTTTAGCTCCTCTAAGGAAGAAAAAGGGAAAGGGAGTCTCCACTAGTGAGAGGCACGAGGGCATTGTCCCCTGTGCCCTGTGTGAGTGGCAGCTGTCAAAAAGCCAGACATGGAGGGCCCGCCTCCTTGGAATCTATGGAGCTGTCTGCTAGCCCCGGGCTGGGAAGATCTCACATCTGGCTCCTGGGCGTCGCCTGAAGGAAAGGAGCCCAGGCCCTGGCACCGCCCCGGCCTGCTGGGCTGCCCGAGGTGCGGGGCAAAGCCGGCTAGCGGACAGCCCCCTCTCTCTCGCTCTCTTTCCCCCGGAGCCAGGGGGCCGGCAGAGAGGCGCGGTGGGTCTGGCAGGCTGGGTGATAGCTAGTTATCGACAGGTTGATGACTGCCACAGAAGACCGCCCGAGGACATGGAGACGGAGCCACTTCTGAGGCCTGCTGCTCCGCAGAGCTGGCTGCCAGCGTCGCTGCCCAGGGCTCGGCGCTTCCCCTCACCATCTCATTAATCCTGATTTACAGAAAAAGGCAGCAGGCAGGGCCCTCTTAACAGGCCGAGCAGGCGACTGATTTGCCTTCACTGAAGACAATAGTGCCCAGGAGACCTGGCACTGCTGAATTATTCAAATCAGCCGTGGCAGGGAAATCTGAGGACAAAGAGCGGCGGGGTCCCTTGTCCCCAGGCAGCCCTCCTTGCCCGGCCCCGGGTGGTGATGCCCGGCAGCTTGGGGTGGCCCCCTTGGCGGGGCCATGGGCTGCTCTGGGCCACCTCCCCTCCCTGGGTGGAGGTCGGAATGGGTGTTGATCATCTCTAAGCACCTTAGAGCTCCAGTAATGGATCCAAAATGACATTTCCCACCTGCTGGTCCCGGGAGGGGTATTGTGACAAGGACTTCTGGATGAACGCGTGAGGGCGGCAGGGGAGGGTGAGGGCTGCAGGAGGTGGCGTTTCTATCAAGGGGGTGTGTGTATGTGTGTGTGTGTGTGCCCACGTGGTTCAAAGGATCGGAGGACAGAGGGTGAACCCGGGGCTTTGGCAAACCCCGGTTTCTGCTCCTGGAGAAAAGACGCAATGAATAGGCAGTTTGCCTATTTAGAGATTTGCAGAGATTCAAGAGCAAAGATTCTCAGACTTGGCGTGGACACTGGGGGAGGAGGGAGCATGCCACAGCATGGTGCGTTCCCAGCGGCGAGGGACACTTCGAGTGCAGGAAGGGTAAGCTAAGGCTCAGAGAGGGGCAGGGACTTGCCCAAGGTCACCAGTTAGTCTTAATTCCAAACTGAGATAAAGGTCATGACTTGCCATCAGGGGCCCTTTTAGGGAGCGAAGAGAGTGCGCCAGGCTCTGAGATAAGGGCTGTGGGACGTCTTCTCCCTGCTGACCTCGGGGTAATCCCACGAGGCTGCTGCAACCAACATCCCCATTTTCCTGATGAGGAAACTGAGCCTAAGAGAGATTCAACCACCAGGCAGGCTAGAAAAAGACAGGTCTGAGATCGGAAAGGTGGTCCATCTGTCCGACTCTGGGCCCTTAATTGCTATGCTTCCGTGAAAGGTAAGAGGCACCAGGATTCTGGCCTGCTTCAAAATATTTCTTCTCACACCCAGGCTGGGTGGGTCAGTTGGTTGGACTGTCATTCTGTGAGCCAACAGTGTGACAGTTTTGATTTCTGATCAGGGCACATACCTAGGTTGAGGGTTCGATCCCCGGTCAGGCTGCAGTACAGGAGGTAACTGATCGATGCTTCTCATACAAATGTTTCTCTTTCAGAAACAAATGTTTCTCTTTCTCTCACTCTCCCCCTTCCTCTCTCTAAAAGCAATGAACATATCTTTGGGTGAGGATTAAAAAAAACATTCCTCCTCAGCAAGGCTGAAGAGCCCGCATTGTCTCCTCATGACGGATCCCACGGGTTAAGCACTGTCACCCACCTGTTGTCCCCCCGTGGGGAGGGGCGGATAAAGAGTTTAACCCTCCTCAGAAAGACCGGCTTTACAGTGTCTGAAAGGATCCACTGAGCCCAGGGGAACCTCCTGAGGAGGGGGGTCTCTCCGTGACGGAAAGAATTGTATTAATGAAGGGGCTCAGAATCTCTGAGCACAAAGTCGACCTCTTTGAGGGAAGCCAGTGGTTTCTATGGATAGCTCTGACTGCCACCGGGATGACTTCCTCTAAGGGAAGCAGATGCTGGGGGTGTGGGGATGGGCCACACCAACCACGTGCATTGGAGGGAGGAGGTCTCGGGTGGGCGTATAAATAACAGCCTCTGCTTTTCTGCATCACTCAGTAGCAATGACCACAGTCATAATAATACCGGGAGCAGCAACCACAGCCCCATGGAGAGTTTGCCTCCGTGCTAAACCCTGTCTGTAAATGCAGAAGGTCATTTAATCCTCAAGACCATTTCGTGAGAGTGGTACCTATGAGGTCATTATCATGCTCATTTCACAAAGGGAGAAACCAAGGCTCAGAAGCTGTTCACCCAGCATCCTGCTGCTGGGTTGGAAAGCAGCCACGATTTGAACTCAGGGCTTTGCAACACCAGCATGTGGCCTCTAGGACACGATGTGCTTACACATCCCTTTCCTGTCCAGCTTGAAGTCCCTCTACCAGAGTGGACCTCTCTCTCCCTCTCCACGGCACTCCCATTCACAGGGCTATGAGGCTCTTACTGAAGTCTCCAGAAGAAGCCTTAATGCTTTGATGCAGCTCAAATGTACCTTTGTAACTGCCTTTGCAAACTGTCCCTCTTATGAGAAAACCTGTGTTTCCCAGGGAAGCTGAGCTGGCTCAGCCCCCAGATCAGTTCCACTTTGGAATAACCAGCATCTGAATTAGCATTTGCTAAGTGCACTAGGGGCCTCCCAGGATCTGCACCCCCTGCGGAAAAACCAAACTAAGAGAGATTTATCTCCTGGGTCAGATAAAGGTGACTAAATGCAAACTGGCCGATTTCTTTCGGCAAACAGTTCCCTGGGGAGGGCTCCTACAAGGAGGGGAAGAGCCAATCGATCAGGGAAATGCTTTGAGGTGACTTACAGGGGAGACTTAAAGGAAAAAGCCCTCGTGTTTTTACAGCCTCCAGCGACTCATTCAGCCGGTAAAATTCCCTGACCAGCCCCCTCTGGGGAGCAAGGAGGCAGGGGGTGCCGCACTTGCGTTCCCCAGGCAGGCAAAGGGGAAACTCTGCAAAGGTCAACCTCTGAGACCTCCAGCTGTGTTCTTCATTCATCTGCCAAGCATCTATTGAGCGCCTACTGTGTGCCTGCTCAGCACTTCCTTCCCTCGGTTTCTCCCCAGTGCTAAGCTCCAGCTCTTGGCTTCCACACTCGCAAGACCTTCCTTATGACCAGGAACAGTCAGTGGGTCTGCAAGACCGCTTTCTCGTAGATTCCCCATGTTGCCCCTCCCTCATTTCATCAAGGC
>PVKM010049828.1:0-10855 GCA_004027735.1 Carollia perspicillata
TTTAAATCAGTATATTTTCTTAATATTTTAGATTATTAAATTTATATGCTCCTATTTTAAATATAACTTTGATTTTTAGTAAGTGTTCTTATTAAAATAAATTATCTTACTTGATGATAATTTTATAATTGCTCATGAAAGATAAATCCATAGAGTGAGAAGAGGTATAAATCATTTCTATAATATATTGACATTAAAACTTAATTTCCTTCTCATCAGAGTTCTTTATTCATTTATTCTTTCATTTATTGCTCAAGCATTCATTTAGTCACAATGTACTGTTCTAGATCCTGGGGCTATATTGTAAAATTCCAAAGTTCATGAGTTCACAGACTGACATTGGAGAAATATAATGGTGGGAGATTCTTTTTCTCTAGTTAATATAAATTTTAAGAAAAATACTCAGCCCTGGCTGGTGTGGCTCCGTGGATTGAGTACTGGCCTATGAACCAAAAGGCCACCAGTTTGATTCCCAGTCAGGGCACATGCCTGGGTTGCAGGTCAAGTCCCCAGTTGGGGGCATGCAAAAGGCAACCACATGTTGGTGTTTCTCTCTCTCTCTTTCTCCCTCCCTTTCTCTAAAAATAAATAAATAAACAAAATACTTTTAAAATAGAAGAAAAATTCAAAAATTAAGTTTTAAAGATATTATTTCATGTCAAAAATATTTGCTTAATATTTCCATCCCACCTCGTTTTTACTTGAAGATTCCTAAGTAATAGTTTTATTAGTAATTGACCTATCAAACTACTGACCAGAGAACCTGAATTATCAGGTTCCATTAAAAATTAATATTCTCATTAGAAAATAGTGAATAACTCATGAGTTTAAAAAATGAGGTGGTTATAAAAATTAGGTTTATCTCTAACAAATGGATGTAGTAATTCATTAAGATCCCTTTTTGGACAGTTAAAACAATCTAGATGCCTACAAGTCAAGGAAACTCATGTGGTGGGGAGGGTTGAAATTTTCATAGAAGTATTTACATTGACTCTAATTTTCCAAGAATAAAGACTATAACATTAAAAAAAAGTTATGGCATACAGCAGCACTTTACTTAGGAGTCATGAACCCTGTGAAATTGTAAGTAAATTTTATTTGAATATGCATACATAGATTACACTGATAATAATGCCTATAAGTTCCATCAGCTTCTCTAAGAAATCTAAGGCCCCTCAAAAACTAAACATTGGAACAGACATTAAAGTAAACAAGTGTTCTAAAAGAGTAGTGATAACAAAATTAATAACAATAAAAAGTACAAGAAAATAAGCAAGTCTTGAATATTTAAATTGCGTAATGAATCAGCAAGATGGCAGAGGCGGCAACCCATCCTTCCCCTGCAGCCAAATACACCAATGCAGAAAAAACTCACAAATTGCTACTGTGAGAAACCCACAAACTAATTGAAAGGGTACTGCATCCCGGGTAAACATGAAACTAGACTCACAAAGCTACTAGGGAGACCCAGAACATACTCTCTCTAGAGTCCCTACCCCTGACACAGAGCAATGTGATCGGGAAGAGAACTCCTAGCTCCCAGATTCTCCCAGGGGAGGAAAAAAGCTGGTTCATAAGTCCAATGTCCCTAAGTGTTCTGAGTGGACTCCCAAGAGGACTGGTTTCTTTCTGTCTTGCCAGACCTGGAGCTCTAATAGATCTGATACAACCAAGCTACCTAAAGAAGAATGCAGACATCAGCTTGGACAGATAGATGCCATAACTCCTTACCCTGGCTCAGCCCAGAGTCAGTAGCCAGAGTTGCCTATAACACCACAACTTTTCTTGAGGCTTCACAAAGTCCTGGCTCCTGACTCTGCCCATGGCAGAGTGCTGACAAGACCTAGCATAACTTAGCTAACTTAAAACTAGTGAGAACAGAGACAAAAATCAGGGCTGGCAGTTCTAATCTTGGTTCAACACAGAGCAAGTAGGCAAAATCCCTAGCTCTCAGCTTCTCTCTAGAGAGGGAAAGAGTTGAACGCCCAATGACCCATTTTTTCTTGGAGTCACTAAGGAACTGGATTCAGTTACACTTGTCCAGGTGCTAATGGAATCTGGCATGCCTAAACACCTGGGGAAAACAAAGAATAGAGAAAAGGAACAGAATGGGTTAACGTGAAGTATTCAGGCCCCCCAAATTACTGCCAGGCTAATTGGTGGAGGTTTTCTTCTATACAAGTCCAGTCCATGAAGACTGGAAGACCTTGGCTGCTTTATCAAATATGAAGACAGCAACACAGAGACTCAGGAAAAATGAAGAACCAGGCAAAGATGTTTAAAACAAAGGAACAAGATAAATCTCTAGACACTGATCCTAATGAAAACTTATAGGAGTTACCTGATAAAGAATTCAAAATAAATGTCATAAAGTATTCACTAAGGCCAAAAATAATGCACAAAGTGGGCATTTATACAAAAAAAAAAACCTAGAAAATCTTAAAAAGCACTGAATAAAAATCATGAAGCTAAAAAACAGAAACATTGAACTGAAAAAAAAAATTCACCAGAGTAGTTCAATATCAGAAATGATCAAACAGAAGAAAATATCAGTGAACATAAACATTAGTTAATTGAAATAAGTCATTAAGAAAAACAAAAAATGAAAGAATGAAAAGGAGCTCTAACTGGTGTGGCTCGGTTGGGTGGCATTGTTCCGCAAAGCAAAAGGTTACGGGTTGGATTCCCAGTCAGGACTCAAACTTGGGTTGCAGGTTTCGTCCCTGGTCAGGGCGCATTCAGGAGGCAGCTAATCTATGTTTCTCTCTCACATCAGTGTTTCTCTTCCTCTCTTTCTCCCTCCCTTCCCTCTTTCTAAAAATAAAAAAAGTAAAACAAAATATATATTTTTTAAAAAGAATGAAAAGGTTATAAAGAAAGCTTAAGGGACTCAGAGGATCCAACAAATGGACTGATATGTGCACTACATTCTTTTTTTATTTTTATTTTTGAATCTCAAGAACTCCATTGTTTTTAAAGATTTTATTTATTTATTTTTAGAAGGGAAGGGAGGGAGAAAAAGAGGGAGAGAAACATCAATGTGCAGTTGCCTCTCATGTGCCCTGTACTGGGGACCTGGCCACGCAACCCAGGCATGTGCCCTGACTGGGAATCAAACTGGTGACCCTTTGGTTCACAGGCTGGCCCTCAGTCCACTGAACCACACCAGCCAGGGCTGCACTATATACTTTATATGCAATTTAAAGGTACTAGAAAAGGGGGGGAAGAAAAAGGACCAGAAAGAATATTCAAACCTATAATGGTTGAAAGCTTCCTAAATCTGGGGGAGAAAATGGATATTCAGATCCAAAAAGCCTAACTGCTATGAAATAAGGAAAATGGCTCCTTTTTGCAGATGATGTCCTCTTATATATAAAAAATTCTAAAGACTCCGTTACAAAATTTGTTAGAACTAATAAATAAAGTCAGTAAACTCTCAGTGTAGAAAATCAATACACTAATGACAAAGTATCTGAAAATTAGGAATATAATCACATTTCCAACAGCAGCCAAAAATAAATAAAACATAGTAGTAAATTTAACTAAGAAGGTAAAAGACTTGTATACTGAAAACTACAATCAAAATGTACTACACAAAGTCAAATAAGTCAGGCAGAAAAAGACAAATACTTATACATGGAATCTAAAAATAAACAAACAAAACCAGACTCATAGAAACAGAGACAAAAAGGATGGTTACCAGAGGGAGAGCATGGCAAGGATGGATAAAAAGAAGGAGAATATAGTCAACAATATTATGATAAGTTTACACTGTGACAGATGATTACCAGAATTAGAGGCGTGATCCAATTTTAAAGTATAAAAATGTCAAATCACTGTATTGTAACTGAAACTAATATAACCAATGTAAAACTGTGTACCAGCTTTAATTAAATTAAAAAATAAAAAACTGATTAATGAAATTAAAGAATATACAAATAGAAAGGCATCTGTTTTATGGATGAGAAGAAATAATATTGTTAAGATGTGCATACTATCCAAAGTGATCTGCAGATTCATAACAATTCTTAGAAATACAAATTGATTTTTTTAAAAAATAGAAAAATATTAATCACATGAAGCCATAAAAGATCTTGAATAGCCACATCAATCTTGAGAAAGAATAACAAAGTCAGAGGCATCACACTTCCTGATTTCAAAAATATATTAAAAAGCTACAACAATCAAAACAGTATGGTACTGGCATATAACAGACAAGACAAAACAACAAAAATATAGTGAAACAGAATAGAGAGCACACAGACTCGAAAGCCTAATGACATATTTAGTCAATTGATCTTTGACAAAAATGTCAAGAAAACACAATGAGGAAAAGACCATCTCTTTTACAAATGGTGCTAGAAAAACTGTATATCCACATGTAAAAGAAAAAAATTGGATTCTAATCTCACACTATAAACAAAAAATAAATTTAAAATGTTTTAACAACTTCAGTGTATGACCTGACTCTGTAAAATTCTTAGAAGACAATATAGAAAAAAAATTATGGCATTGGTCTTGGCAATAATTTTATGGATATGAGACCAATAGCACTGGTTACAGAAGCAAAAACAGACAAGAGGGACTACAGTCACACATTGTGTAACAGCAAGGATTCATTCTGAGAAGTGCCACATTAGGCAAAATCATTACTATGAGAACATCATAGCATGCATTTATCCAGTCTCACTGATAAAACCCACTACACACAATATATAACATAACCTATTTGTCCTAGACTACAAACCTGTACGGCACATTACTCTACTAAATCCTGTGGGCAACTGTAACACAACGGTAAGTATTTGTGTATCTAAACACATCCAAACACATAAAAGGAACAATAAAAATATTGTACAAATGATAGAAAAATACATGTATAGAATTGACCATGCATGGAGCTTGCAGGACTGAAAGTTGTCTGGGTGAGGCAGTGAGTGGGTGGGGAGTGAGGGTGAAAGCCTAGGACGTCCCTGCACACTACTGTGGACTTTACAAACACTGTCCCGCAAGTCCCCTCCCTGCTTCCTTCCAACAGGGTCAGAAATAGAACATCAAAGCTGTCAGCACTGCTCCACGAGCAGGGATGTTGGCTGATTTGTTGGAAACACAGAGGAAAAACTGGATTCTGCTGTTGTTGCATGAAGTAGTCTATACATGTCTATCACATACAGTTGACTGATGGTGTTGAGCTTAACTATGTCCTTACTGATGTTCAGCCTGCTGCATCTGTCCATTTTCTAATTGATAGGTGTTGATGTCTCCAACTGTAATACTGAATTAATCTATTTCTCCTTGCAGGTTTATAAGTTTTTCCATACGAATTATGAGGTTGTGTTGTTAGATGCACACATGAGAAAAATTGCTTTGTCTTCTCAGAGCATTGACTTTTTTATTGTTATGTAATACCCCTCTTTAACCTTCATAACTTTATTTACTCTGAAGTTTTCTTTGTCAAAAAATAATATAGCTACTCCAACTTTCTTTAGTGTGAGCCTGATATATTTGTCTCCATCCTTTTACTATTAATCTATATGTATCTTTATATTTGTAGTGGGATTTGTAGAGAATATATAGTTGGGTCTTGCTTATTGATCTACTCTGAAAAAAAAACTAAATGTGTTTTAATTGGTACATTTACACCACTGGCAATCAAAGTTACTAAAATTTGGATTAATATTTACCATATTTCTTACTGTATTCAACTTGTTGCCCTTACTCTTATTCCAATTTTTGTCTCCCACGCTTTTTCTTCCATCTTTGGTTTTAATTGAGTATTTTATATGATCCCATTTCCTCTTCTTTCTTAGCAAATTTGAAAAAAAATCAGGTATTTTTTTCAAAAACTTTGTTTTAGTGGCTACCCTAAAGTTTGCAATATACAGGGTCTGGCAGAAGGCCTGCTAGAGTGTGGTTGGTAGGGTAATAATATCGGTGTAACAATTTATAGTTTTAATTTGAACATTTCACCTAAAATGTCATATGGCATGCTGGAGTGTGATATTGTTATGTTACACAATTACATGTTTATGATTTTGTAATAAAAGATTTTGCAATAAAAAAGACATTATTTGTGCCAGCCTCTGTATATTTACTATTAATCTAATTTCAAATAATGCTTTACAGGTAGTGTTAGTACCTTATAATAAAAAATACAATCCTAATACCTCCCTTCTGTACCTTGTGATATTGCTGTCATTTATTTGACTTATACCTAAGTGAACGTGTATACATACACAGAAGATGTTGATATTCTTCTGAATAAACCAATATCTGTTAAGTCAAAAAATAAAAAAGTATTTTTACCTTTAATTATTCCTTCTCCAATGTTCTTTCTTTATTGTACATATGTTTCTGATCTATATCCTTCTCCTTCTTGTTGAAAAATATTTTGAGACATGTCTTGCAGGTCAGGTCTACTCACAACAAATTCCCTCAGTTTCTACTTGTCTGAGAAAGTATCCCCCCTCATTTTTTAAGGATAGTTTTGTAGTGTACAGATTTCTAAATTGGTGGCTTTTTCTCTTTTGAATATTTCACTCCATTCTCTTATTGCTTGCATGTATTTTCAGGAAAAGTCAGATATAATTCTTATCTTTGCTCCTCTATAGTAAGGTCCCCCCCCCAGCTTTTGTATGGATTTTTTTTCTGTACTTTGAATATGATAGGTCTATGTGTAAGTTTTCAGCATTTACCCTGCTTGGTTCTCTGATCTTCCAGGATCTGTGGTTCAGTGTCAGATATCAATTGGGGAACTTCTCCATTATTTTTGCTTTAAATACTTCTTTTGTCCCTTTCTTTCTCTCTTTTCCTTCTGTATGTAATATCTTCTGTAGTTTTCCCACAGTTTCTGAATATTCTTTTGCAGTTATTTTTTCAGTCTTATTTGCTTTTTATTTGAGAGGTTTCCATTGAAATATCCATAAACTCAGAGATTCTTTCCTAGCCATGTCTGTCTTAAATAATACTAAGTTATATTTGGCAAAATGTTGGGCATATTTTGTTGTTTTTTGGAAAATGTGCCTTGGCTATCATTGTTTTTCACTATTGAAGATAAATTCAGCATATAAATTCAATAGTAGCTTTATCACTTAATCCTGGAGACAGTGAACTGAGAATTATTACATTTTCCTCTAAAGAATGATCATTCTATTTTTGTCATACTAAACATACTGCTTCTCAAGTTCTTAGTTATCCTATTAAATGAGATAATCAGATCCAATTATTAACGCTTCAATTCAGGCATGATCTCCTCCTAAATGTATTCTCCTACTTTCGCAAGCAAAGTTAATTATTATACCTACTCCAAGAAAATGCTTCATTGTAATGAGATGATTTGATTTTGTTTAATAGACTGTCCTCTGAGTAAGTAATCAAAATCCATAGGTCACAGATACAAAGTTTGCTTTTAGAGTAGGTTAAATTTAAGTGCCAAGTGAGCATGCTATTTGTTATGAATTACATATTTTTAAAGGAGACTTGTTTCTGAAATGACAAGAAATGTCCGAGTCAAAACTGTCCTCCTCTGAATCCATAAGAAAAGGCAGACAAAAGTGATCCTGCAATGTATGGCAGCTTGAAATGTCAAGGCGTGGAAGCCAGGCAATGAGACTATTATTACATCTCCTGAATCCTGGTCATGGTTGTGCTGTTCCTGCCCAAGTGCTGGAAGACCCACACAGCGTTAGAAGGACTCTAGTGAACTCTGTATGCTGTTAGTTTGCTAAGGAGTCCAGTGAGGGCAAGAAGATGGTAATAAAGCTTGCTTGTTTGTCTATGTAGAAGCATACTCATTTTGAAAGACAGCAAACATAAAAATATTCTATTTTTCACACCACTTGTGAAAAAAGAAAAACTAGTTTCTAAAAGCACTAATTTACCTCTACTTTTTAAAGCTCAGTTTCGAAAAGTCAAAACATCCTGTAAAGTCTTGGCAAAATTAAACTCATTCTGTGTAAACCTAAAAATAAATAAATAAAACAGTCTAATTCTGACAACTTAAGTAGAGATATTATTAAACTCCTTAAGATGAATATAAGACCAGACATAGTTTATTTTAGTTATGTTAAACTATTAAAATTGTTTATTCAGTCGTAAAATGTTTCAATCTTTAGTAATATTTTAACAAAGATGATTTTTGATTAGCAAATAATAGAAGAAAGCACATCTATGTTCCAAGATAGTATTACACTAAGTAAATTTTAAAGCTATAAATTTTAAATAACATGGCTTGAATCTATATGGTGTCTTTATAGATTTTGATTAACCACCCAAACTATATGCAAAGATAGATCTTATTTTAAATCATTTATATCTGGCAAATTCACCTGAGTAAAATTTTTTCATATGAGAGTTGACCTAAATTCACCTTTTAAAATAGGATTTACTTTGAAAAATACTATGCTACTTCTATCTTTAACATACCTAGTTTATAAGGTAAGATTTTACTTTATCTTCATTATCTATAAACAATGTAGTCACATTTAACAAAATCAGCACTTGAAATTGCATAGTTCACCATAACAAAATAACAGACTATTATATTTATATCATATGATTCCAAAATAAGGAGTTCAAATGTACTCTGCAAGTAATAGTCAATTACCAACCAAAGAGATGTATTACTTAAAAGTTGTCTATAATGCTTTTATATAATGAAAGCACGTTAAGTATATTATAAATTACTTATATTTATATATTTATTTAAGCTTCATTTTATTGTATTCTTCCATTACCATTTAGTACTCTTATTCCTTATATTTAAAATAAATTTGTTTATAATGGCCATTCTCACCGGTGTGAGTGGTATCTCATTGTGGTTTTAATTTGCATCTCTCTGATGGTTAGCGATGATGAGCACCTTTTCATATGTCTCTGGACCCTTTGTATATCCCCTTTGGCAAAGCATCTGTTCAAGTCCTTTGCCAACAAAGGAGAGGATGCCAATGTTGAAGAGGATGTGGAAAAAAGGGTACACTAGTGCATTGTTGGCAAGATTGCAGACTGGCACAGCCACTATGGAAAACAGTATGGAATTTCCTCAGAAAACTAAAAATGGAACTGCCTTTTGACCCAGCAATTGTACTGCTAGGATTGTATCCTAGGAATCCTGAAACACCAATCCAAAAGAACTATGCATCCCAATGTTCATAGCAGCACAATTTTCAATAGCCAAGTGCTGGAAACAACCTGAGTGCCCATCAGCAAATGAATGGATCAAAAAACTATGGTACATTTACACAATGGAATTCTATGCAGCAGAAAGAAAGAGGGAGCTCCTACCCTTTGCTACAGCATGGATGGAACTGGAGAACATTATGCTAAGTGAAATAAGCCAGGCCATGAGGGACAATACCATATGATCTCACCTTTAACAGGAACCTAATCAACAAAAGAAAAAAGCACACAAAATATAACCAGAGACATTGAAGGTAAGAACAATCTGACAGTAACCGGAGGAGAGGTGGGAGGGGATATTGGGGGGGAATGGGTCATAGGTTTTCAGGAAGAACTATAAAGGACACGTGGACAAAACCAAGGTGGAATTGGGAGGGAGGTGGGGATGGCTGGGGTGGCAGGAGCGGTGGGGGAAAATGGCAAAAAAATGTACTTGAACAACAATCCAATTTTAAAAAATGGAAAAAATAATTTAAAGGCCAAAAAATACAATAAAATAAATTTGTATTTGAATAATTTGAAATGAAGTTAATAACTTCCTGATTCATATACATTGTGATATTATACTACTATGTTATTATTTGATAATCTATACCTCTTTAAAAACTAGTGAAGGGTTAATATTGTATATTAAAAGGAATGCATTAGTAGATGTTAATGTTCAAAGATTTTCGCTTAGAATCAACTATGACCTATTTTTTCTTTACCTACCATGTTTGGGGGCCTTCAAGTTAGTAAGTGTTATTTGTTTTCTCTTCTCTCCAATAACATGCTCTTAAGTTTGATGAACCAATTAGCCACTCAGCTGCGACCTATAGTCTAATCCCCTAGATTATAACCACCATCTCTTTCTTTCACAGGGAGCCTTATTTGAAAACATTTGGCATGATTCCAGAATACCCATATATCAAATAACTACCAAAAACTAACGGTATAGATGTCAAAGATTAGAATCTACCCATAACAAATTTCTTTAGTCTTGTTCAGTATGAGGCAATCTTATACTTCATGTAGATTTTACACCTCAGGAAAATTATATTGACATTTTTCTACATTGGGGAAATTTTTTTTTCACTTTCTTGAACACAGCTCCAAGCAAACCTTAAATTCAACTCAAAAACTAGTAACATACATAACAAAAATGAGCAACAAAATTATCCATAACATTGTAAATTCAGTTAAAATAAAAATTTTCTCTGTGCCTTCCGCATAGCTTTCTACATCAGGGTTCAAAAAAAACTTTATCCATAAAAAGCCAGAGAGTAGATATTTTAAGTTTGCAGTACAAATTTGGTTGGTTGCATATTCTTCAATTTTATGACAACTACTTTAAAATATAAAAAACATTCTTCTTGTACAACAAGTCACGTTGGATTGTGCCCACAAGCTGTATTTTGCCAAGCCCTTATCTATACCATATTCTGAAACATACATATATACACACACACAAACATTTTTCTCTCATTCTGTGTTATGGACATTTGGAGACTAGAAAAGAAGTACATATATACATACGTGTGTGTATACACTTAATTGTTAATTAAATCTAAAATAAGACAAATCTTAATTTATAAAAATATTCTAGAGATCCTAGAAAACACATCAGTCTTGTCTATTATGATAATATGACTATGTAAACAAAACTGAATTCAATGAGCACTTGGTGAAGCTGCACAGC